>UESW01001558.1:188790-228298 GCA_900491605.1 Calamus simplicifolius | reverse complement strand
CCACGACCCCCAGTTCAAGACACATGACACCCTAGTTCAAGACCCACGACCCCCCAGTTAAAGACCCATGACACCCTAGTTCAAGACCCACGACACCCTAGTTCAAGACCCATGACAACCCCCAGTTCAAGAGCCATGACACCCTAGTTCAATACCCACGACACCCCCAGTCTTGACTAGGGTGTCGTGGGTCTTGAACTAGGTGTCATGGTTTATGAACTAGGGTGTCGTGGGTCTTGAACTAAGGGTGTCGTGGGTCTTGAACTAGGGTGTCGTGGGTCTTTAACTGGGGTGTCATGGGTCTTGAACTAGGGGTGTCGTGGGTCTTGAACTGGGGTGTCGTGGGTCTTGAACTAGGGTGTCGTGGGTCTTGAACTAGGGTGTCGTGGGTTCTCTCGTATGTTTTCCGTCTTCGGGTGTCGCCGCGCAAGACTAGGGTGTCGTTGCCAGAACTAGGATGTCTCGTATGGTTCCGTCCTTCGGGTGTCGCCGCGCAAGGCTTGGGTGTCGTTTGCCAGAACTAGGATGTCTCGTATGTTTTCCGTCCTTCGGGTGTCGCCGCGCAAGGCTTGGTATCGTTTTCCAGAACTAGGATGTCTCGTATGTTTCCGTCCTTCGGGTGTCGCCGCGCAAGGCTTGGGGTCGTTTGCCAGAACTAGGATGTCTCGTATATTTCCATCCTTCGGGAGTCGCCCGCAAGGCTTGGGTGTCGTTTGCCAGAACTAGGATGTCTCGTATGTTTTCCATCCTTCGGGTGTCGCCGCGCAAGGCTTGGGTGTCGTTTGCCAGAACTAGGATGTCTCGAGTTTCGTCTTCGGTGTCGCAAGCGCTCTTATGTTTCCGCCTTCGGGTGTCGCCGCGCAGGGTGTCGTTTGCCAGAACTAGGATGTCTCGTATGTTTCGTCTTTCAGGTGTCTTGGGTGTCTTTCCAGAACTAGGATGTCTCGTATGTTTCCGTCCTTCGGGTGTCGCCGCGCAAGGCTTGGGTGTCGTTTCCAGAACTAGGTGTCTCGTATGTTTCCGTCCTTCGGGTGTCGCCGCGCGTGGGTGTCGTTTTCCAGAACTAGGATGTCTCGTATGTTTCCGTCCTTCGGGTGCGCCGCGCAAGGCTTGGGTGTCGTTTCCAGAACTAGGTGTCTCGTAGTTTCCATCCTTCGGGTGTCGCCGTGCAAGGCTTGGGTGTCGTTTGCCAGAACTAGGATGTCTCGTATGTTTCCGTCCTTCGGGTGTCGCCGCGCAAGGCTTGGGTGTCGTTTGCCAGAACTAGGATGTCTCGTATTTTCCGTCCTTCGAGTGTCACCGCGCAAGGCTTGGGTGTCGTTTTCCAGAACTAGGATGTCTCGTATGTTTCCGTCCTCGGGTGTCGCCGCGCAAGTCTTGGGTGTCGTTTGCCAGAACTAGGATGTCTCGTATGTTTCCGTCATTCGGGTGTCGCCGCGGATGACATTTCCTCCAGAAGTTTTTTTGCACAGATGCCATAAAACGTAAAATGGCGCCATGAAAGAGCGAAAGGGCATTTTCGTCCGCATGAAAATTTTAAAAAAAAGCGAACAGCAATAAATGTCCATCACGTTCAGAACGTAACGTCAAAGCCCAGCCATACCGCCTGTCATGTCATCCACGTCGGATCCACATGGACCAATAGAAAACGCGGTGCAGCCCACGTCATCATTGCTGCAGGGGCCGGTGTACAAAGTGTTTTCCTTTAATATATATTGCCGTCCTTGCCTGAAAGCTCCGTCACCCTGCTTTCAGGTAGCCCACTGATGGCAATAAACAGGCAATATAGCCCCGGTATTGGGGGAAACCGGGCAGAGCCCAAAACCAAACGGTATCTCGTCCCGGTTTCTTCCGTCCCCTTCATATATCCACTCTCCTTCCCCCCTTCATCGCCAACCCGCCAAGCAAGCTACCACCATTCACTCGTATCTTCAAAAGTTCAAGGTACCGTGTGGAGAGAGAGAGAGAGAGAGAGGAGGAATGGGTTCTGCAACCAAGGCTTCTTTGATCGTGGCAGCGAGCATGGGGGCTGTGGAAGCTCTCAAGGATCAAGTGGGGCTGTGCCGATGGAACTATGTCATGAGATCTCAACCAGCAGGCCAAGAACAGCATGGCTTCCTTCTCTCAGGCCAGGAGGATGTCTTCTTCTTCTTCTTCTTCCAACATTGAGAGGTGGAAAGGAAGGGAGGGGGCTGATGACAAGGCCAAGCGATCGGAGGAGTCGCTGAGAAAAGTTATGTACTTGAGCTGTTGGGGTCCCAATTAGAAATTTACAGGCAGGGGAGATCCAAAATCTATAAGGGCTCTGCTTTGGGATTTCTGTTTCTATCTGAGAACTTTGTAAATATGAGTCTCGAGTATGTACTATGATTCTTGCAAATGGCCATTCGAATTTTGTTAAGAGTATTCCTATGACTATTTTGAAGAACAGATTGCACACATATGAGATCTTTGTCAAACAAGGTTTGATGGTAAGTTCTAGTTGCCTAACATGCGGATCTAAGATATAAATTACCTCTCCACTGGTTCATTAAGTGCCTATTTATACGAAATATATGGTCTATTCGGAAGATTTGTTTCAGTTTGAGATCTTGATCACTCAGACCTTCACCCCTTTGGACATCCTGGAGATCGAAGAAGTTCTTTTTGTCGCTACGAAGAGTTTTGGATCAATTGCAGATTACATTAAGTCACTAATTTTCGCATGAATAGAATGTGATAATTTTCCGTAGAAGAAATTGTTGTTCAATGTATTTTGCTCTCTAAAGGTACTTCATGTTAACGCTCGGCCGTTTGGAAAACCAAACGCCGACGTTATTAAAAAAATAAATAAAATAAAATAAAAACAAACAAACCAGCGCCCGTTTTTCACCGTTTCAAACGCTCGGCCGTTTAACAATAAAACGGCCGAACGTTGGCTGATTTAATTGAAATAAATAATTGCCTACAATTAAAAAAAAAAATGTTTTGACCGTTAAAAAATGAAAATCTATAAATAAGGTTTAAGAGGTTAAAATGAAGAAAAATGTAGGGAGAACCAACAAGTTTCTTGTTTCTACATTTCAGTTTTTTGTTTCTTCGAATTGTGTTGAAGATAGCTGATTGACGTTCGTTGAGATCGTGCCGCCGACGAACGTAGGAGTTCAGGCTCTTGGGTTGTACCTTGGAGGAGGGTTGAGGTCCAAAGTTCTTCGCACGAGAAGCAGGCCGGTTCTCCTTTAGGGCTGTGGTTAAAAAACCGCCTCCCAAGCCTGACTTCTAACTCATTCTTATTTGAGTTTTCATTTTCTACTGAATATAATTAGCCACTTACACACTACTGATTTATTTTCTTACATAAATATGCATTGATATATTGCAAGGATGAACAGATAAGTTTAATTTTTATTTTTAAATTTATTTTATTACTTAAAATTAACAATCTAAAGGAGAATCGGTACTATGAGCAAGGTAGATTTGAATTGAGAAATAATGTCATCCAATCCATTACCAATTAACAAATTAAGCTGATGAAAATCAGTTTTGGGTTCCTATGGAAGCCAAGGAAGCGGATATTTGATAGGACATGAAGGTCCAGAAGGTGAGTCACCTTGTTACAACTATGCTGGAATGAAAGCATCACCATCACCACTAATCTCCCTAGTTCTGTGAATCATAAGTTTTTTCATATGTAGGTTTCCGTCTTTCGGGTGTCGCCGCGCAAGAATAGGGTGACGTTTGCCTTGAGCTAGGGTGTCGTCGAGCTAAAATCTTCGGAGTCGTTTCGCAAGCTCTGGGATGTCTCGTAGGATTCCGCCTTTCGGGTGTCGCCGCGCAAGACAATGGTGTCGTTTTCCATGAGCTAGGGTGTCGTCGAGCTAAAATCTTCGGAGTCATTTCGCAAGCTCTGGGATGTCTCATATGTTTCCGTCCTTCGGGTGTCGCCGCGCAAGGCTTGGGTGTCGTTTGCCAGAACTAGGATGTCTCGTATGTTTCCATCATTCGGGTGTCGCCGCGCAAGGCTTGGGTGTCATTTTCCAGAACTAGGATGTCTCGTATGTTTCCGTCTTTTGGTGTCGCCGCGCAAGGCTTGGGTGTCGTTTTCCAGAACTAGGATGTCTCGTATGTTTCCGTCTTTCGGGTGTCGCCGCGCAAGGCTTGGGTGTCGTTTGCCAGAACTAGATGTCTCGTATGTTTCCGTCCTTCGGGTGTCGCCGCGCAAGGCTTGGGTGTCGTTTGCCAGAACTATGATGTCTCGTATGTTTCCATCCTTCGGGTGTCGCCGCGCAAGGCTTGGGTGTCGTTTGCCAGAACTAGGATGTCTCGTATGTTTCCGTCTTTCGGGTGTCGCTACACAAGGCTTGGGTGTCGTTTGCCAGAACTAAGATGTCTCGTATGTTTCCGTCCTTCGGGTGTCGCCGCGCAAGGCTTGGGTGTCGTTTTCCAGAACTAGGATGTCTCGTATGTTTCCGTCTTCGGGTGTCGCCGCGCAAGGCTTGGGTGTCATTTGCCAGAACTAAGATGTCTCGTATGTTTCCGTCCTTCGGGTGTCGCCGCGCAAGGCTTGGGTGTCGTTTGCCAGAACTAGGATGTCTTGTATGTTTCCGTCCTTCGGGTGTCGTCGCGCAAGGCTTGGGTGTCGTTTGCTAGAACTAGGATGTCTCGTATGTTTCCGTCTTCGGGTGTCGCCGCGCAAGGCTTGGGTGTCGTTTGCCAGAACTAGGATGTCTCGTATGTTTCCGTCCTTCGGGTGTCGCCGCGCAAGGCTTGGGTGTCGTTTGCCAGAACTAAGATGTCTCGTATGTTTCCGTCCTTCGGGTGTCGCCGCGCAAGGCTTGGGTGTCGTTTGCCAGAACTAGGATGTCTCGTATGTTTGCGTCCTTCGGGTGTCGCCGCGCAAGGCTTGGGTGTCGTTTTCCAGAACTAGGATGTCTCGTATGTTTTCGTCTTTCGGGTGTCGCCGCGCAAGGCTTGGGTATCGTTTTCCAGAACTAGGATGTCTCGTATGTTTCCGTCTTTCGGGTGTCGCCGCGCAAGGCTTGGGTGTCGTTTGCCAGAACTAAGATGTCTCGTATGTTTCCGTCCTTCGGGTGTCGCCGCGCAAGGCTTGGTGTCGTTTGCCAGAACTAGGATGTCTCGTATGTTTGCGTCCTTCGGGTGTCGCCGCGCAAGGCTTGGGTGTCGTTTTCCAGAACTAGGATGTCTCGTATGTTTCCGTCTTTCGGGTGTCGCCGTGCAAGGCTTGGGTGTCGTTTGCCAGAACTAGGATGTCTCGTATGTTTCCGTCTTTCGGGTGTCGCCGCGCAAGGCTTGGGTGTCGTTTGCCAGAACTAGGATGTCTCGTATGTTTCCGTCATTCGGGTGTCGCCGCGCAAGGCTTGGGTGTCGTTTGCCAGAACTAGGATGTCTCGTTCGCGAGCATTTCATTTACGACCAAGCAACCATAATTCAAAAGTTACGACACTCGTGTTTTATATATGATCTTGTGTAAGTTGACTCAATACATAAGCATCAAATTCATCCATTAAAGTTTCTGACGGCGGAACAATTATCTCCAGGTCCTCTTCAGTATTAATAGACTGCAAACAAGTCTGCCTGCTACTTGAAGCAGCTCTTTCCTTGGCCTGATTTTTCCTTGATCTTTTTGCCTTCTTCTCGACTGCACTCTTTAATCTGTTCTCTCTCGGGCGACCTTTCGTCCTAATTTGTTCAGGATCTTGAATTACCAGCTCTGAACGTGGTTTAGCTGCGCAGTTGGCATCCACGGCAGTTTTGAATAGAGGCGGTAGACCATCCATCACTACATTAAATGCATCTTCAGACATGGAGGCTATCTCTGCGAGCTTCGTCATCCGATGAGACAGCAAACTATATCTACAATCATAAACAGAATATTAACGATAACAAATATTAAGACATTTCAATTAAAAAATTGTCACTGCGTACCGTGAGTTTCGTGTGCTTTTATCATAACCCTCAGTATTGCAGTCGAATTCGTCGAATTGGTATTTCATGTCCTTGCACCATCTCTTCAAGAAGTATTTATCTGGTAAACGAAATACGTCATTTTGATGAAGAACCAACAGGGCATGCCTACACTGGTACCCCTTGAACTGAAAGGATCGGCACTGGCATTGGACATCCTCAATATTTCTATCGTATGACACGATATAATCTTTGATCATCTCCTTGCCAATTCCATCGACTTCAATCCTTTCATACGACTTGACGGAATATATACACGTGTTGCCAGCTTCGTTGATCAATTTTGTATTTGATGCAGCCATTTCAAGGATCTCATTCTGGAATTTTTTGAAAATGCTCCGTGTATACCTTCCTGCAGCTTGTCTCTCAAAAGGTGATGATGTCTTTAGGAAAGCTATCGTTTGCAAAGTCCTATTATCTTCCTCATTTTCGGCCTCGTATCGTTTTTCCAAGGCATCTTCGTACTTACTTATAAACTCCGTTAGTGTTGTCTTCGAATTTATAAACCCATCGAAGAAGTGATTAATGCCCTCGCTCCTTTGTGAAGATGACATCCCTGTTAAACATTTTGTCAACCAAAAATTAAAAAAAAAAAGCGTTTAAATGAATCATGAACCAAAGCCACCATTGACATACAAACCTGCGAAGAATGTATCCTTGAGGTAAACTGGGACCCATTTTTCCCGACATTCGTATAGGACATTGAACCAATCTATAGACTTGCATTCTTTATATTTCTCCATAACATGTGCCCACCTTTCCTCGAATGAATTTATGGTCAATGAATCATATATTGCCTCATCGAAATCAACCATAAACTTGGGATTTGCCGTGCAAATGTGGCCAATCTTTTCCGGTATCTTCTTCAATATATGCCAAAGACAAAATCGATGTCGGGTATTAGGAAAAACTTCTTTGACAGCAGCCTCGATTGCCTTATCTTGATCAGTAATCATGGCAATAGGTGCTTGACCACCATTTGCATCCAGCCAAGTCTTAAAAACCCATTTATATGTCTCAGTACTCTCATCAGACAACAATGCGCATCCAAGCAAGGTTGACTGTCCATGATGGTTCACCCCAACAAATGGACAAAAAGGCATTTGATATCTGTTTGTCAAGTAAGTTGAGTCAAAGCTTAGAACATCACCGAAGTATGTGCATGCCAATCTTGACCTTGGATGAATCCAGAAGACAGACCTCAGATGACCATTATCATTGAGGTCTAAGGAGTAGAAGAAATTGGGATTTTTGAGTTGCATTTCGGCAAAATGAATTACCATCGACTGAGCATCTCCTTCTTTCAGCTTAGACTGACGTTCGCGACTAATGAAGTTACGAGCATCCTTCTCGGTGAAATCCAATTGTCCTCTGCCCCCTTTTCTCCTTGCTATGGCAGAGTATATCTGAGTCGTCGGAACATTCACGGCATGTAAATTGCTGATCTCTGCCTTCTCTGGTGTGCTGATCCTCCTATGCGACCGTAGATAACCAGCTGATGTTATGGAGAGCCCATGGTTATGTTCTAGAGAAACCTCATCCAAAATCCACTTACCACTTGTAGCATTCAGTCTTGCTTTTATGGATGCCATACAACCAACTTTCCCAGTATCCCTATGATTCATACTCTTCTCTGATTTTCTGGATTTTCCTTGCCTCCAACACGCCAGGTGCTTGAAGCAAAGTTTTTTTGTTGTTGGCCCTGCTACACACTGTTGTGATTCCAAAGCCAACTCGTTTCGCGTATCCATTGTAGAACGTATATACATCATCGGCTGAATTGAATTCCATCCCAGTTTGAGGAACTACAATATCATCCACTGCATTTGGAACGACGGGTGAAGCTGCACGGCCGGGAGTGTTATCTTCTTCTTTCCGATCTACATTTTCAGCATCAACTGTGAAATATAGGCACGCATTCATGAACAGCTACTCCTACGCGACACCCCAGTTGAAATCTACTGACACCCTAGCTCCAATGCTACGACACCCGTGGCTTAGAACTGACCGCGCGGAGAATCCCTCCGACAGCACAGTAGAAATGGATTTCGGCCGAAACTCCTTCGAGACACCCACGTTGAAAGCTCACGACACCCTAGCTTTAAGGCGACGACACCCGTGCTTAGAACTGACCGCACGGACAATCCCCATGACACCCTAGGAGAATTGGTTTTCGGCCGAAAGTCATTAGAGACACCACTGTTGAAAGCTCACGACACCCCTAGCTTAATGCGACGACACCCGTGCTTAGAACTGACCACGGCGAGAAAGCCCGCGACAACCAAGTTACTAAAATTTAATTTTATTTATAAAAAAAAATTACATTAGCCCTCACTGGGGCTTGTCTCCTTCGGTCGCTGCGTCGTCGATCTGGCGATGGAGGGACGCTACTTTCCCCTCCAGGTGGCTATTGGCCCGACGCAGGACCTCTATCTCTTTTGTTGAAACATCCTGGTATTCCTCGAGCGCCAGCCTGAGTCGCTCGATGATTGCGTGCGACTCAGCATAAACCACCGCGTCGATGGTGACGGTTGGCGTCGGCTGCCATGGCTGCCAGTAGATCTCACCTCGCCTCTGGAAGCCATCTTGTGGTCAGTTCAAGCTGGAAAGGTGAGTAACGATGGCATTCCCCCATCCTTATTTAAGGTTCCCCTGGCGGGTGTTTCGATTGCCATGCGCCACCATCTCAGTGGTTGTTCACAGGAATCGAATCGGTGCGCCACCACGCCCCGCCCTCCACGTTGAGTTTCGAGGGATGGGGAACAGAACAGTTTCGGGAAGCAAACAGTCGTAAGTTTAACGTCGTCCCAAGAGAAAATTCACGACACCCAAGGATGATTTGGATTTCGGCCGAAACTCCTTCGCGACACCCCACTTGAAAGCTCACGACACCCTCGGATCAATGCTTCGACACCCGTGCTGAGAACTGAACACGGAGAGAATCCCCGAGACATCCCAGGGATGAGTTGGATTTCGGCCGAAACTCCTTCGCGACACCCATGTTGAAAGCTCACGACACCCTAGCTTTAAGGCGACGACACCCGTGCGTCGAACTGATCACAGAGAGAACCCCCGCGACACCCCTTCTCGAATTCGGCCGAAACTCCCTCGTGACACCACAGTTGTAAACTCACGACACCCTAGCTTTATGGCGACGACACCCGTGGGTTCACTGTTAATGCATGGGTGTCGTCCCCTTAAAGCTAGGGTGTCGTGAGTTTACAACTGGGGTGTCACGAGGGAGTTTCGGCCGAATTCGAGAAGGGGTGTCGCGGGGGTTCTCCCTGTGATCAGTTCGACGCACGGGTGTCGTCGCCTTAAAGCGAGGGTGTCGTGAGCTTTCAACATGGGTGTCGCGAAGGAGTTTTGGCCGAAATCCAAATTATCCTTGGGTGTCGTGAATTTTCTCTTGGGACGACGTTAAACTTCCGACGGTTTGCTTCCCGAACCTCTGTTCTGTTCCCCATCCCTCGAAACTCAACGTGGAGGGGGGCGTGGTGGCGCACCAATTCGATTCCTGTGAACAACCTCTGAGATGGTGGCGCGTGGCAATCGAAACACCCGCCAGGGGAACCTTAAATAAGGATGGGGAATGCCATCGTTACTCACCTTTCCAGCTTGAACTGACCACAAGATGGCTTCCAGAGGCGAGGTGAGATCTACTGGCAGCCATGGCAGGCGACCCCCAACCGTCACCATCGACGCGGTGGTTTATGCTGAGTCGCTCGCAAGCAGCGAGCGACTCATCAAGGCGGCCGAAAATACCTGGCCGTTACAACAAAAGAGATAGAGGTCCTGCGTCGGGCCAATAGCCACCTGGAGGGGAAAGTAGCGTCCCTCCAGCATCACATCGCCGACGCAGCGACTGAAGGAGATAAGCCCCAGTAAGGGCTAATGTATTTTTTTTTTTGATAAATAAAATTAAATTTTAGTAACTTGGTTGTCGCGGGCCTTCTCGCCGCCGTGATCAGTTGGGTGTCGTCAATTTTCAACTAGGGTGTCGTCGCCCTAAAGCTAGGGTGTCGTGGGATTTCGTCTGGGGTGTCGCGAAGGACTTACGGCCGACTTCGAACTAGGGTGTCCCTGGGAAAATCTACGTGAGGTTTTGGCAAGGAAAATCTCATTGGATTAACTTTTATATTTGAAGCCTCCAGTAGACTCCAGTAGCCAGGTTTTTCAACCTCTAAGCTGAAATTTTCTGTCGACCAGACTTTCAAAGCTGAAATAGTTACCCGCGCATTAAACGCATTAACTAACTCTAACCAGAAAAAAACTGTTGATATAATAAAGAAGTGGGAAGAAAGAGTTTTTACTTTGTGCTGCGGCTGACATTTCCTCCAGAAGTTTTTTTACACAGACTCCTGACTCCAGTATCAAGGTTTTCCAGTCCAGTAGCTGAAGTATTTTCAGCCTCTAAGCTGGAAGAAATAGAGTTCTTCTTGCACAGATGACATAAAACGTAAAATGGAGCGAAAGGGCATTTTCGTCCGCACGAAAATTTTAAAAAAAGCGAACAGCATTAAATGTCCGTCACGTTTAGAACGTTACGTCAAAGTCAGCCATACCGTCTGTCAGGTCATCCACGTCAGATCCACGTGGACCAATCGGAAGACGCGGTGCAGCCCACGTCAGCGTTGCTGCACCGGGGCCGGTGTACAAAGTGTTTTCCTTGTTTAAATCGCAAGTTGAACGCGGAGTTCCTTTTAGGATGTTTGGAAGCATGGTTTCGGACAATATTAATTAATTTAGTTATTCATAGGATTTGTTATTTTTAATCGATCAATATTGAATCTGAATCAAGAGTGAAGCTGGTGAAGGAATATGCAGACGCTTTAAGATGACAATTCTGTAAGATATTTATCGTCTCTAGCTTCTCGCATGCAATGGGTGTTTGATTCGTAATATTTCATCTAATATTAATATCATATTTAACATTTAAGCATGATAATTCGAATAAAAATAATTATTTTTTGTAGTTAAAAATTATCATAAATTATGATAATTTAATTCAAAATAAGTACCTCTTGTCACCGCAATTCGATAAAACATGTTCTTAGTTTTTATTTAAATATTTTATAATATTAATTTAATTATATATTAATATGAAATCTGTATTTTTGAGGCATTACAAATGCAAGATTCTTGTGGATGAAAATTTTTTTGGTAACATTATATGATTGAAAACAAATCATGGCCTAACGTGATTAGGATTTACATATCTGATGAGCTACATAGAAAATTTGGACATGCCACCATTTTGTGAAATTAGGCTGCAACAATTAAAAAGCTTTCCTCTAAGATATTGCATCTGGTGTGGGGGAAATCGCTTCTCATGTGGACAAGGTTGTTAAAATCATCATATATGTTTTAGAAATTATCCTTCAAATGTTTTGGCTACTCCATCGAGAGGATGCTTTATGGGACTTTTCTATTAATCTGGGCTCTCTCAAGGATATTATTTTTTAATTTAATTTAACTCATCTAAGCCTTTTCTTAACTATATAGAATCGGCTACATGAATCTGTTTTCTATACTCTTACTAAGTTGACATTCAAATTATAAATAGTTTTATTTTTTTTATATTAATTTTTATTTTTACTATAAATTGTTAAAAGATCATTTTTTTTACTTAAGCCTTTAAAAAAAAATAAGTGATAAAAAATCTATTTAACAACATTGGATTCCTTTCCTGGAGAAAATTAATGCTAAGCTTCAAATGTCCTTAATATATGGCTTGTCCATAAATCTTATGTATTAAAAGGGTAAATAATATCTCGTTGCTTTCACCATCTGACAATACTTATAATCTTATTTATTTATTTATTTATTGACCTTTTCAATAATGGAGGGTTGCGTTTCAAGGAATTATAGCCGACTAGTTAATTTTTATTTCAGTAAAATGTCCGTGACAACTTCAAAAACAATGCAAGTTAGATAGGCATGATAAAAGTTGAATAACTAGCATTATTAAGTAATAAATCCTCTCTATTGCCATTATTTATTATTAAATAATAAAAATTACATTAGGATAGTGTTTGATTTATAAAAAGTTATTCTTAAATAAGTATATAGAATAGTATTTATCCAGGAATAGCTCAAAGGATAATCATTTTTTTTAAATAACAGCTTTGCCATGAAGGAATAATTATAGTTATTTCTGGATCCTTAGGTAGTGTTTGAAATAGGAAATAAGAGAGGATATTCAGGGGATATCCCCTTCTTATTTTCAAAAGCTATAATTATATTAAGGGAGTGTTTGAAACAGGGGATAAGGCCCCCTTATCCCCAAAAGCTATTACTAGAAGGGATATGTCTGAAAAAGTTTAACCATAGATTATCCCCTTGAACTTGGGCCTTATCCCCAAAAGCTTTTACTAGAAGGGATATGTCTGAAAAAGTTTAACCATAGGGGATAACCCATGTTTAACAATGGGTTATCCCCTTGAACTTATTCCCTAGGAAACCCAGGAACAATTAAAGTTATCCCTTGATGGCAGAGTTGTAATTTTAAAAAGGTGCTATTCCCTCAACTATCCCCTGGATAAATACTATCCTGTATATTTATCCAGGGATAGCTTTTGGGGAGTAAAATACTACCTAAGGCTGTGTTTGATATAGCTAGAGGGGATAGTTCTGAAAAAGTTTAACCAAAGGGAATAACCCATGTTTAACCATGGGTTATCTGCTAAACTTATTCCCTAAGGAATCTAGGAACAACTAAAGTTATCCATTGATGGCAGACTTATAATTTTAAAAAGATGCTTATTCCCTCAGCTATCCTTTGGATAAATGCTATCCTATATATTTATCCAGGGATAGCTTTTGGGGAGTCAAAACTACCTAAGTGTTTAAAATAGAAAATAAGAGGGGATATCCCCTCTTATTCCCAAAAGCCATAACTATAAAGGATAGCTGGGAATAAAGTTAACGAAAGTGATAATCCATAGTTAACCATGGGTTATCCTCTCAATTTATTTTCTAGAAAATACAAAAATAGCTAGTTATCCTTTCAAATAAGAGTAAAAAAAAAATTTATCCTATAGATTTATCTCTTTGCAATTGATATGATCAATGGGATAGCGAAGGGATATCCTTAGGGATAGGCATCCCATACATTTATCCATGGATATTTTTTTATCAAATTAGGGAATAAATTCAAAGAATAACCCATGATTAAACATGAATTATCTTCTTTGAATAATTTTTTTCAAAATTATTTCTTTTAATTATAGTTTTAAAAATAAAAATATATATTTCTTAAATATTTCGTTATCTTCTATTTTAAATATAGTCTAAGTATATGCCAATCCAGCCGCTTTAGGGCTGCCGATAGCTTTCATGTCCAACTAAGCTTGAATGATAAATACTTTTTTATACAAAAATTAGCGCCTAACCGCGTTTCCATTTTTTTTTTTTTTTTTCCGACCATACCACGCATGAGGGTACATCGTGGGCTGCCATCCAACTGCTAGGAAGCTCTTATCGGCAAAGTTCAGTTCACTGTGGGGTGCAGTACTTCACTATTTAATATATCTTTCTTCTGTCCTCGTGAAGACAGCTGAAAGGTCTATATTACTCTGCTTTCAGCTGGCCCGCTAATAAACAAACGGCGCGGCCCCCGGTATCTGGGATATAGTGGACTGGAGAGCCCGAAACCCGTGGTATCCGGCAGCCCTGGAGAGCGCGAAACCAGCAGCGCGTCTCATCCCCGGTTTCGTCCATACCCATCCTTTATTATCCTGCCTATATATATATATATATATATATATATATATATATATCTCCGTCCAGCCACCTCATCGAGCTCACCAAAACAACCAGCTTGCTTCCATTTATACCTTCCTAAAATTCAGATTACTCGGAGAAAGAAAAGAGATGAATTCTGCAAGCAAGGCTTCTTTGATCGTGGCAGCGAGCATGGGGGCAGTGGAAGCGCTCAAGGACCAAGCAGGGCTGTGCCGTTGGAACCATGCCATCAGATCCCTCAACCAGCAAGCCAAGAACAGCGTCGGTTCCTTCTCCCAGGCCAGGAGGATGGCTTCTTCTTTCTTCTTCTTCTTCCAACATTGAGAGGAGGAAAGGGAGGGAGGGGGCTGATGACAAGGCCAAGCGATCGGAGGAGTCGCTGAGAAAAGTCATGTACTTGAGCTGTTGGGGTCCCAATTAGAACTTCAGAAGCATCGGGAATTGAAAATTTTAACAAATCTGTTTCTGGGTGCCTCCCCATCTAGTAGTTATTTGAGAACTTTGTAAATATGACTCGAGATATATATATATATATAATCCGATTTTTGGAAAATAGCCTTGTGTATTTTGGTTTCCTCTTGCATTGCGATGAAGTTTTTTTCCCTCGTTTCTTCTGCGTCTATGCGATCTTTGGATTTAGCTATGAAATCGAGACTAATGTAGCAGCCCATTAAATGGTTGACGCAATTGAGGTTGAACAGTGCTCTCAACTCTCAAGGATACCGAGGATGGAGGAAATCAATTAATTACATGACCAAATGGTCTCTCTCAAGGAAAAGTAAGGGATCCCAATTCATTTCATAGCCACTCGGTCACCACCGTTTCATATCTGATGTGATTAACCTGTTGTAGGGGTAATATATGGGGGCGTTTGTAATTGAGGTTAGATCTTAATTTGTTTATAATTAATTGTGCTTAACAGTATTGCACCTTGCTTGTCGTTGGGTAATGAACCCTGAAGAAGGTCCATAATTTCTCTCTCAGATGCAATTAAAATAGCCCTAGCAGTCAATTGTGGACAAGCTCGAGAGGCAGCAAGAACTTGTACTCATGAATCCATAGAAAAATAACGAACACTCATCAGTATAAATAAAATTTGCCCTTCGATCAAGGTAAGCTACATAGAGCAATTAAGCTGGATATCCGGTACCTTATTATGTTGTCTATTTAGGTTGCAACATTGGAATAAGTTAGGATCCCATCTGAAGCGATCAGTCTGGAATATGTCCCATATTAATTGATATGAAATTGAATGCTCATCAGTATAAGGTTTTACATTTTTTTTATTTAAGAATACAATTACAAACACTATAACCGAAACATAGTCCCAAAAAAATCTATTTATAAAGTCTCGTACTGTACAATAAGTTATGGACCAAGTTAATGCAAGTTCTCACTTAAAAAAAAGATTAATTAAAAGATATTATTTAAATTTCTTAATTCTCAATGAGTGCTTCAAAATCCTTTTGGTTAATAATCGATGCGGAACAAATATTCACGAGCACAAATTCTTAAAATATATTAAAATAAACTTTTCTTTTATAAAATTACATTTAAAATGAAATTTTTTTTATGTCATACTTGACTTCAACTCATCCTAATTATCGAAATATGAAATTAAATATAACGAGTGTCAAGTATGCTTTGTTTGATCTATTTGCTTGCCTACTATTTTTCCATCATCTATTCTCGCACTCATAGTCATAAGTTTCAAGGGTTTTAGGCCAAACTTTCTATACATTTTAACGTTAAAAAAAACAAATTAGTAGTTCTAGCATATTTTCTTCAAATTTTGGTCAAGTTTATTATTTCTAATTACATTTTGTAACTTTCGTCCATATAAGTACTTTAAAGTTTTATTTCTGATAGGTTTCTTTTGATTAGTAAATTTTCATGAAGCTTTCTTCTATTTTTCCACTTTAGTCCTTGTGCTTCTTCTATCTATACACAATGCAGGCGTTGCATACATCAACAAATGTGCCAAAAAATATTAACTAAGATAATATGGACCAGTAAGGTCAGTGTATATTATGGCAAGGACCAAGCCTGACTTGGGAAAAAAGCTCTATTGGTTTGATGAATATCAAATCAAACTTGAGATCGAATTTTATTAAGCAATATAAATAATTTTGGATAATTATATATGCTACTTAAAAATGTCCTCCACATATTACAAGAAAAATTATGTTATTTTGCAACTAAAATTAAGCTGGGACTTGCTCCAATGGCCATGCCTCTTTGTTTAACAATCAAAGGACTTAGTTTGAAGTTTTGAGTGAAGTATTTAGATTTAAATAATTATAATAGTGTTGACTCTTCTCTCCTACTTTTTTTTTTTTTTTGGTAAGAACGGATGATCACACTAGTCTGGTGCAAGTCAACCCAGATACATCAGAAAATAGTATTTGATTTAATACAAGGAGGCATGGATCGCCCTGTTTTCAAACCCAAAAACCGGAATGATAGACGACTGAAGCCGCAACCCAATCTGCCGCCGCATTCGCTTCCCGGTAGATATGTCGTATCTGGACAGCAGGAACATCCCAGAGGGTGGCCCAAATATCATAAAGAAGAGGGTTGGTAGGGATGTGATCACAATAATCCTGCCGAACCCATCGGATAACACTATCGATAATAAGACACTGAGCATGGAGTATCCGGATGGCATATGAAATACCTGTCCATGCTGCATAAAGCTCGGCTAGAGGACAGAAGAGTCAAGGAGCCAAAGCCACCCACCGCCAGCACACCATCAGTCCCACGAATAATAAATGTCGAGCCAGCACAGCGACCATGAACACTCCCATTGAAATTGATTTTGACAAACCCTGGAGGAGGGGGCTCCCAAGCTATAAAAGCTATATGCCGAGTCGCTGCCGAGGCAGCAGAGGAGCCCCAATGGCCAAAGCTGTCAGAATCAATAGCAGACCCATGGAGTGCGTACTCTTTAGAGAAAGAAATAGCTTTCCTCACAACCCTCCTGGGAGAGACCACCTCGTTAGTGAATATGAGAAGGTTGCGCGATAGCCAAATCTGATAGGCTGTGTCAGCCCAAATAGCGCCCTGCTATCGACCTCTCCTTCGAATATCACTCAAAAAAGCAATCCTCCATGAGCCGTCAGCACCCTCCCTGGGATGGTATCCAATCATCAGCCAGATCTGCCTCGCTCTAAAGCAACTGAAAATGGCATGATCAGTGGTCTCCTCCTCCTGACCACATAATGGGCAAGTAGCCTAGATGTGCATTCCTCTCCCAGCAAGCATAAAGCAAGTGGGAATGCAATCCCACGCAAGCTTCCAAATAAATAGCTGGATCCTGGGATGAATAGGAAGCCTCCATATCCACACAGCATCCATCATACGGTGAGGGTGTGGCCTATAGATCTTCATTAGATCCCTGGTAGGCGCACGAGTTAGGCATGATCTTCTCCATAATCTGGTGTCAGATGAATTCCCCAGGATGAGCAAGATAGAAAGAATCCTGCTTGCTAACTCCTCCCCAAAGAACTGAGCCATGGGAGTGCGCCATAAAGTGCGATCCTGAGAAATCAACTCGAGACTCTCATACTGCTAGGAGCATCCATGCTGATAAAGGTAGGCCAGAGGGAAAGGGGGAGCTCAACAATCTATGTATCTGGATAACATCAACCGAGGATCCATCACCAATCATCCATGGGATATTATCCAAAACCGTCGGAGCGTGCCGGCAGACTTCCTTCCAGAAAGATGAATAACCACGAAGAGACTGGAAGTCCGAAGAGGGAGTCCAAGGCCCATAACGAGCCCGCATAAAAGAGCTCCATAAACAATGCGGATCCAAGAGGAACCGCGTAGCATCTCTAGCAATCAGCGCCTCTCTTATGGCTGTAAGAGACTGGATTCCAAGGCCACCTTCAGAGATCGGCAAGCAAACAGTGTCCCATGCAAGCAAATGAATTCCATGGCCGTCCTACATGGAAGCCCAAAGAAAATCTCTAAAACATCTCTCTATCCTCCTCAGGCAAGTCCTCGGAACATCTGCATTAGATAGGAGGTAAAGAGGCAGAGAGGTGAGAACCGAGCGAAGAAGGGTGATCCTCGCCATCATAGATAATCCCGTGATCTGCTAGCCATCAATCCGGTCACAGACCCACCGCTCTAGGTCGATGTAATCTCGACACCGCGGTTGTCTACCCGTGATAGGGATACCCAAATAAGCCAGTCGGTTAGTCTGAGTAGCAATACCCAAGATTTGGAGGATGGCCTCCCTTGTAATAGTGGTCGTCTTCGACTAAAGCAGATCATAGACTTATGAAGATTAACTCGTTGCCCAGATGCCTGACAGTAGAGCTGGATAACGAAGCAAAGGCCGCAGCATTGTGTATAGTAGCCTGCCCCAATAATATGCAATCATCAACAAATAAAAGATGAGATATCGAGGGGCCCTGAGGAGCAGCCATAAAAGGAGCAATGCGGCAATCATCCTGTGCCTGGGTGAATGCCCGTGAAAGAGCATCAGCAACAAGAATAAACAGAAAGGGAGATAGGGGGCATCCCTGACGCAGCCCAATAGCAGAATAGAAAAATCTGTCTGACTACCGTTAATGATCAAGAGAAAGACGGCCTATATATGCAGCCCATGATCCAGTCAATAAGAAGGTCGTCAAACTCGAATTCCTAGAGGGTACGGTATAAAAAATCCCAGCTAACCCTATCATAGGCTCGCTCCATGTCAAGCTTGACAGCCATAAGACACTGTCGGGTAGAAGATCTCTGAAGGTCGTACATAAATTCCTGAGCTATACAGATATTATAAGAAATACAACGATCTTTGATAAAGGCACCCTGCTCAATAGAAATGATGCGGGGAATCACCTTCTGCAGGTGGGAGACAAAAATGCGCGCATAGATCTTATACAGGGTAGTGCAAAGGCTGATGGACCGAAAATGCTGGGGGGTTGAAGCATCAGAACGCTTAGGCACAAGAGTGATGAAGGTCCGGTTCCAGTCGGTAGGAATGGATTTGGTATGAAAGACAGTCTAAATAGCCTCAACGACATCCTGGCACACTATAGTCCAGTAATGGCGAAAGAAGAAAGGCGGAAAGCCATCCGGTCCAGGGGCTTTATCAGGCCCAAGATCCCAACAGCCTTACGAATCTCATTCCTTGAAATCGGATTTATAAGAAGGTTATTCTCCTCAGCTGAAACCTTCTTAGCAGCCAGAACCGGATGGACAGGAAAACCATCTCCAGTGCGCTCCGTCCATCTAGATCGGAAGAAGCTAAGAAGCTGATCCCTGATAATGTTAGAATCCTCCTGGTAGTGTCCCATCTCATCAATAAGTCCGAATCCTATTAGTAGCACGGCGCTTTAGGGTGCCTGGTGGAAAAATTTGGTATTACGATCCCCATCTCTGATCCACTGCACCCAAGACCTTTGCCTCCAAAAGATTTCCTGCTGCTGAAGAAGCGAGTGATGAAGAGCTAACTTAGTTCGGAGAGAGAGAGATCATGATCAGTGAGGCATCCCTCCTGGTCTTCTTTAGACTGAAGGGTAATGATGTCTTCTTCCACCTTCTCCACCTGTCTGGCCAGATCCCTCACCTCATATTTACTCCATCTGGAAAGTCTGCGCCTCGTGAGCTCAAGGCACCTAGATAACCTGTAGGTGGCACTGCCTCTCACCGGTAGATGCCAAACCTGAGAAATGATGATCCGAGCAGATGAATAGGCGTCCAGAACTGCTCAAACCGAAAAGGTCTCCGCTGCTGAGCAGTCGCCTCAGTGGATATCAAAATAGGGCAGTGGTCAGAAGCTATCCTTGGAAGATGAGTAACAGTAGTAGATGGGTAATTCTGAAGCCAGCGGTCCATAGCCATGACTATGTCCAATCTCTCCCAGACTCGCATAGAACCCTGGCGATTATTACACCAGGTAAACTGAGATCCCGAGAACCCTAGTCAAGCAAGCCAGCATCAGAAATGAATGTCCTAAACTCCGAAATGTCCGGTGAACCCCTAGTCTGTATGCCCCCTTTTTTCTCATGGGCCCCAACAATGCAATTGAAATCACCAGCAACAAGAGCTGGAACTTCCAGAGCAAGAAGAGAGTGAATCTCGGACCAAAGAATGTGCCTCTCCTGAAATCAGTACTGGCATAAACACCTGAGAGGAGCCAGGGGGCAGAAGATCCCTCATATAACGAGGGCCACTTGCTGATTACACCGATGAAAGGCATCCACCCTAACGAAGCTGACACGCCAAAGGACCAGAATACCTCCAGAAAGACCCGCCGACTCCACAGCATAAGTAGACCAAGTTCTATAAACCTGTCTCCTAAACCGGGCCAAGCTATCACCCAACAATCAGGTTTCTAGAAGAATACATATATCAAAGTCATATAACTGTAGAAGTCTCCCAAAAGAGGAGCGAAAAGAAGGTTTCTTCGCTCTCTAACATTCCATATCATAATCTTCATTTATTAGTTGGAAGGGGTTGGGACCAACCCGGGTCCTCTACCATATCACTATCTGGGTGTACCCCTTAGTCAGGTTACCCCCAACAGACGTCTGCAAAGAGCACTCCTCTGATCGAGAGTCCTCCATAGTGACTTCAACCTCTATCAGCCGGGGAGACGGGGCCGTATCTAGGGAGTCCTCCCTTTGCCTCAGTATGGCTTCCTTGAGGCTTGAGACAACCGAGTCATGACCACGCCCCTCCAGTGGAGTAGACTGAGCAGTTTTACATTTAGTCTGAGCATCCTTATCAGACCGTGTGACAGAACCCAGAGTAGTGTCCTGAGCAGTTGAAAAGGTAAAATTATCCTTAGTGGTTACTGAGGCAGACAGATCATTTTACCTTTTCGCTTCTAATGTTTTGAGATAACACGTTGGGTTTTTGCCTCCGCAGTCTGGCCCTCTTGGATGGACCTGATTGGCATCCGTGCGGACTATGGGTCATCCGGCCCACTTGTCAGAGCCCAATGTTGCAAAGGGGTTATCTGAAGTCAATTTGACATTCAGAATCTTAGTGGTTCCATACTTCCTGCTTGAGTCACAGTGGCACTAACTATCTCGGCACAGTCAACAGAAACCGGCACATGAAATGGCACAGCTCTCTCACCCATCCCAGAACAATCCACCAGCATGCCCTCCATCAAACCATTTGAATTCATACCAGAGTTCGAATCAGGGGATCCATCCAACACCCTTGCCTTAACCAACACAGGGAAAGAGAGAGGCAAGGCAGGGGAAGCAGCCGGTACCCTCCCCTCGACTGGCACGCTCATAGATCCCCCTGCAGGTTCCTGGAAGGAGACGGAGACAGAGGAACTCTGAGCATGGCTGGACTTAGGGAGTCGACGACGAGCAGTCTTCGTCGGAAAAAGCCATCCGTCGCCGAAAGCTGAGCAGGGCGCAGTCCCGGGTGGATTTGAAGCTTCTGGAATCTTCCTCCTTGGATCAGAGTCTTGGCCGCTGGGGGGACGCCGCCGCCGCAGAGCAGCCATCCAGAGACCAAAGGACGATCGAGCCGATGATGACTCAGTATCGCCGAACGATCGCAGGTGCCATGGAGGTGAATAGAGCCACATTTAGGGCAGATACCTTCCATATACTCATAAACAAAGGGTTGCCAGAATGGAGCTTGGGTACCTCGCACTCTGGCTCCCGGATGAAGGGGACGAGCCAAATCAACGCGCACGCAAGCACGTGCGAATCCTCCCCTGAGCTTCTCTTTAGTTGGAGCATCAGAGGCGATGTAATGGCCAGCCGGGGCAAGAATGGTCTTGAGGATATCTTCATTCCAGAACTCAATGGGCAGGTTCGGCAGACGAAGCCAAAGCAGAGCAGATGCCAGAGAATTCGGAGCCGGAATGAACTGAGCTTCCCATTTTGCAGTTGCTATCGGTTGGCCGTTCATAACCCACGGCCTCCGAAGCACTAAATCCTTAGCACCAGGGTCAGAGAACCGAAAAGGTAGCAACGGTGGGCGAGAGAAACAGCTCCTACCTCACCGGCGACACCAGCTTTCCTGAACTCTCTAACGATGGCCTCGGCAGGGATCCAGCGGAGGATGCTCCTTGTAAGGATGGCATGCTTCGCCAAGCAGCTAACCTCATCTTCTAAGGCCACTAGAGGGACCTGGATCACCTCCGAAAAGCTTGATTCCAGTTCAGCTACTTCGCCGGAGTTAGGGAAGACGAAACCCACATGAAGCGAGAATCCGCAGTTCGATGACCAGTCTTTCGGCTTTGCTGAGCATGATCCGAAGCAGAAGGAGTTGGGGGAAAAGAACCCTTCATCGTCCGGTGAGGTCTGATCACCAAGATCGGTGGGGTTCACCAGAGATCACAGAGAAAACCAGTCGCAGCACCGATCTTAAAGTAGAATCCAGAATGAGAACAGAATGCTTTAAAAAATGGGCGTGCTAAACCAGTGTAGCAGCTACGCCATAGCTAGACGAAACCGCCACAGCTATTGGCACAAAACGCCATAGCTATCGGCAAGAAAGCGCCACACCTACACAAAACAGCCACGGAAATCACCAGAGAAATCGCATGGAAATCGCCAGAATTCCAACACACTCTTCTCTCCTACTTTCAAAAACAACAAAGAAAATGCAACTCTAATCATTGATCAGTATTTCATGAAAATAGGTGCATCTGCTTCAAAAATAACTGAACTATAGATTAGGTAAACATCACAAGAACAAATCAACAAAATAGAGAAGTTTCAGATTAGAATATCCATGCGAAGAAGGTTAAATCAAGTTTTCAATGATTAGTACCGTCATATAAACGTTATGAGACATGAAATGAAACTAGTAATTCCAAATAATGAACTCCCTCTATCAGCTTTAGTTGTGGTTACAAGAAGGTAATTGATCGAAACCACCTTTAGGTAGTTCATGTTCAGCTAGATTTTGGGTTTAACCAAGCTTGAACGTTAAAAATAATCAATTTTTTTTAATAATAGTTTTACCTTCGAATGGGAATAATAAGCTATTTTTTTGGTCCTTAAGTAATGTTTGAAATAGGAAATAAGAGGAGATATCCCTTTTTATTCCAAAAGCCATAACTATAAGGTAGTGTTTGAAATAAGGGATAAAAGGGGATATCCAAGGGATATCCCCTCTTATTCCCAAAAGCCATAACTATAAGGGATAGCAGAGAATAAAATTAACCAAAGGGATAATCCACGGTTAACCATGATTAATCATGGGATATCCCCTCAATTTATTCCCTAGAGAATGCAGGAATAGCTGGTTATCCCTCCAAATAAGAGTAAAAAAAGGTTATCATATGGATTTACCTTTTTGCATTTGATATGATCAATGGGATAGCCAAGGGATATCCCTAGGGATAGCCAGGGGATAAACTCTATCCCGTACACTTATCCATGGATAATATTTTTCTATCAAACACTACCTAAAAGTTAACAAAAGGGAGTTAACCATGGGTTATCCTCTCAATTTATTCTCTAGAAAATACAGGAATAACTGGTTATCCCTTCAAATAAGAGTAAAAAAAAGTTATTTTATGGATTTATCATTTTGCATTTGATATGATCAATGGGATAGCCAAAGAATATTCCTAGGAATAGCTAGGAGATAAACTCTATCTCATACACTTATCTATGGATAATATTTTTTCTATCAAACACTACCTAGGTAGTGTTTGAAATAGAAAATAAGAGGGGATATCCCCTCTTGTTCCTTAGAAGTTATTCCTTCAAATAAAGTAAACAAAAGTTATCCTATGGATTTATCTTTTTGCATTTGATATGATCAATAGGATAGCCAAGGGATATCCCTAAGGATAACCAGAGGATAAATTCTACCACATACACTTATCCATGGATAATATTTTTTTATATCAAACACTACCTAAAAAATAAGTTTAGCGAATAATTTATGTATCTCTTTGATTAACTTTATTTTTGATTATTATTTATAATTATGATTTTAAAAATAAAAAATTTCTAAATATTCTTTTATTTTTTATTTTAAAAATAATTTAAAATTTTAAAATAAAAAAATATATCATCATCATCACGTCATCATCTACAGTCACGTGTATGATCGCATATGCCAGGTTGCAATCCACGACAAAGCCATGAGCGCTGCCCAGCTCTCACCCACAACACCCACCGCCCCCTTTTAATATATTTGCCGTCCTTGCTGAAAGCTCCGTCACCCTGCTTTCAGGTAGCCCACTGATGGCAATAAACAGGCAATATAGCCCCGGTATTGGGGGAAACCGGGCAGAGCCCAAAACCAACGGCATCTCGTCCCGGTTCTTCCGTCCCCTTCATATATCCACTCTCCTTCCCCCTTCCTCGCCAACCGCCAAGCAAGCTACCACCATTCACTCGATCTTCAAAAGTTCAAGGTACCGTGTGGAGAGAGGGAGAGAGAGGAGGAATGGGTTCTGCAACCAAGGCTTCTTTGATCGTGGCAGCGAGCATGGGGGCTGTGGAAGCTCTCAAGGATCAAGTGGGGCTGTGCCGATGGAACTATGTCATGAGATCTCTCAACCAGCAGGCCAAGAACAGCATGGCTTCCTTCTCTCAGGCCAGGAGGATGTCTTCTTCTTCTGCTGCTGCTTCTGCTTCTTCTAACGTGGAGCGGAGGAAAGGAAGTGAGGGGGCTGATGAGAAGGCCAAGCGATCGGAGGAGTCGCTGAGAAAAGTTATGTACTTGAGCTGTTGGGGTCCCAATTAGAAATTTACAGGCAGGGGAGATCCAAAAATCTACAAGGGCTCTGCTTTGGGATTTCTCTGTTTCTATCTGAGAACTTTGTAAATATGAGTCTCGAGTATGTACTATGATTCTTGCAAATGGCCATTCGAATTTTGTTAAGAGTATTCCTATGACTTATTTTGAAGAACAGATTGCACACATATGAGATCTTTGTCAAACAAGGTTTGATGGTAAGTTCTAGTTGCCTAACATGCGGATCTAAGATAGAAATTACCTCTCACTGGTTCATTAAGTGCCTATTTATACGAAATATATGGTCTATTCGGAAGATTTGTTTCAGTTTGAGATCTTGATCACTCTCAGACCTTCACCCACTTTGGACATCCTGGAGATCGAAGAAGTTCTTTTTGTCGCTACGAAGAGTTTTGGATCAATTGCAGATTACATTAAGTCACTAATTTTGGCATGAATAGAATGTGATAATTTTCCTTAGAAGAAATTGTTGTTCAATGTATTTTGCTCTCTAAAGGTACTTCACACCTTCTATCAATGGGAGAACCTATGTTCTGATAATACGAACAAATGTCAGAAAGCTCTGGAGCTCCTTGTCTTCCCCAAGGCCACCAGAAGCCCATTAAAGATCCTTTGGTGGTTCTACTGTCATTCCTCTCTTTTCTCTTTTGTAATTCCCTAATTATAGATGTTTGTATATCTCATTTCCTGATTAATAAATCTGGGGAAGTATCCCCCTTCGTTATTCCTAAAAGTTTAAACACGTAACTCGAGCATGTCATTTTATGGTCGATTTGGATCTTTGGAAGTATATATATATATATATATATATATATATATATATATATAATCTTTCCCAAAGAGAATAGATTAAAATAAGAACATCCCACTATAGTGTATTACATAATAGTCTCTCGATAAATTGATATTACATGCAAACTCATACGTCTGGACCATTTTTAACATTCAATTTCCACTTTAGATGCATGTCTCTTTATATTACAGGACTCAGATAATTTAGAAAACATTGTGTAAAATAAATATATCTATATCCATATTATATGTTAAAACTATTTAATAAAATATTTTTCTAAATGGATTAATTGGATCTCACTTTATGATATAAAAACATAATTTAGAAAATTCTCTTCCAAAGAAAGGGTGACAGATCTTCTCCTGGATGTCTACAGATCTCCTTGTATCTTCCATGCTACCCAATATATATGTATATAACCTCCAATTAGGCATTTGTTGATAATATCAAAGTCACATAAATTCAACACAAAGTGTAGTAACATCCTTCATTCTTTTTGACTATCAATACGGGAATTGAATTCCCCCAAGTTGTGTTAGGGAAATTATATACGGGAAGGGTAGAATGTAAGGGGGCCTATGACCCAAAACTTAATAGCGCCCAAGGAAAAATCTTTGTGCATTGATTGTAGTGTAGGTCATGCGCATCATGTCCAATGATTGATGCACTGCGTACATATGCAAGTGCCAAAGGTAAAAATATCTTTTTTGTCATTAGCATGTGTCGCACGCTAATCGTTTAGCACGGTGTAGTGAGACTTTTCCTAGCACCCTATGTTAGACCTATGGGCCTAGGCCTTATGTTGGTCCATGACCAAGATGTGGCCTAGCCCATTACAATGGATCAGGCCCATGTTTGAGCACACAAACAAGGAATTCTTCTCTAGGAAAAGTTTTTATGCATTAAGTGCGGTGCAGATAGCGATTGGTGCACGGTGTGTGTATGTGCACATGCTAAGGACAAAATATTTTTTACCTTTAGCACACTGGTGCACGTAGGCTAATTGCTGGGCATTATGCAGCAAGACTTTTCCTAGCGCCCTATGTTAGACTTATGGCCCACGCCTTATGGTGGTCTGTGACCAAGACGTGGCCTAGCCCAATACAATGGATCAGGCCAATGGATGAGCACACAGACAAAGGTTTTTTTCTTAGGAAAAATCTTTATGCATTGAGTGCAATGCAGATTGCATGCATTATGCTCAACAATTGGCGTGCAATGTATACACGAACACATGCCAAAGGTAGATTATTTTTTTTACTTTTTAGGACGCGGGTGCATGGTGCACCATGCGCTAATTGTTGGCTGCAGTTCCTACTGCACCGGGTGGTGCAGCAAAACTTTTGCTTCTTTTCCATTTTTCAAGGCTCAGCCAGTGGCTGCCTGAGCCCTAAGGCTGTGTTTGATATGGAGAATAGAGGGATATCCTTCGAATATTTCCTCTTATCCCCAAAAGCTATAGCTAGAGGGGATAGTTCTGAAAAAATTTAACCAAAGGGGATAACCCATGTTTAACCATGGGTTATCCTCTGAACTTATTCCTAAGGCAGTGTTTGATAGCTTTTGGGCTATCCCTGGATAAATGTACATGATAGCATTTATCTAGGAGATAGCTGAGGGAATAAGCACCTTTATAAAATTACAAGTCTGCCATCAAGGGATAACTTTAGTTATTCCTGGGTTCCCTAGGGAATAAGTTCAAGGGATAACCTATGGTTAAACATGAGTTATCCCCTCTGGTTAAACTTTTTCAGACCTATCCCCTCTAGCTATATATAGTATTTGGGGATAAGGAGGGAGGGATATCTAGGGGATATCCCCCTTATCCCCCATATCAAATACTGCATAAGGGAACCCAGGAATAACTAAAGTTATCCCTTGATGGCAAATCTGTTATTTAAAAAAGGTGATTATCCCTTGAGCTATTCCCTGGATAAATGCTATTCTGTACACTTATCCAGGGATGGCCTTTTATGAATTTGATATGGGGAATTGGGGGGGATATCCTCTGGATATCCTTTTTTATCTTCAAAAGCTATAACTAGGGAGGATAGTTCTAAAAAAGTTTAACCAGAGGGGATAACCCATGGTTAAACATAGGTTATTCCCTGAACTTGTTCCCTAGGAACCCCATAAATAATTAGAGTTATCCTTGATGGCAAAGCTGTTATTTTAAAAAGATGATTATTTTTTAAGCTATTTTCTGGACCTGTGATGAGCGCTGGGCGTGCTGAGATCTTCGGGGGTCTCCAAGAAGGTGGAAAGGCCACCTTCTTCCTCGAAAACCTGCAAGAAGTCCCCAAGCCAGTGGTTCCGGCGAGGACCCTTTGACGCTGAAGTTAATGAGCTTGTAGAACAGGAATCTGTTGTGTGTGGGTCTTTTCTCTTTTTGAGAAGAAGAGACAATCCCCCGTCCTGAGCTCGGGGTCCTCTTTTTATACCTGTCTAGGGGGTTCCTCTTTTCTCGTTCCGTTGGAACTGTCGAATCTTCCTTATTAGGATGAGCTTCCGCGAATGGCAAGTAGGTGAGCCGTTGCTGAATGGACGCCGTGTATGTCGGCAACTGCAGGGCGTGCTAGTATTTGCCCGTGATTTTGGTGATCGAGATACGCGGTAATGGATGTCTCGAATCTCGGGTTTGATACCTGAGGTGGGCTTTAGTGTACTTAGGAAAATAAGGCACCAAGTTAAAGTCGGAGCCAAAGCCGAAGGCCGGAGCCAAATACCCAAGCCGAAGGCCGGGGCCGAAGCCAAAGGCCGGAGCTAGAGGCCGGAGCCGACGCTAGAGGCCGGAGCTGGAGGCCAGAGCTAGAGCTAGAGGCTGGAGCTGAAGGCCGGAGCTAGAGGCTGGTGCTGGATGTCAGAGTCGACGCTGGAGGCCGGAACCAGAGGCCGGAGCTAGAGCTGAGGGCCGAAGCTAGAGGCCGGAGCCAGATCCAGAGGCTGGAGCTGAAGGCCGGAGCAAGAGGTCGGTGCCGGATGCCGGAGCCGACACTGGAGGCTGGAACCAGAGGCCGGAGCTAGAGCTGAGGGCCAGAGCTAGAGGCCGGAGCCGGATGCCGGAGCCGACGCTGAGGCTGGAGCCAAAGGCCGGAGCTGAAAGCCGTAGCTGGAGGCCGGAGCCAGAGGCCGGAGCTGGAGCTGGAGGCCGGAGCCAGAGGCCAGAGCTAGAGCTAAGGGCCGGAGCCAGAGGCCAGTACCGGATGGCGGGGCGAGAGTTCCAACATCCCAAAAATGAATTATTACATCATTTGATTCTAGGAATTGCGCAGGGCGTTATGATGCCGCCCAGAGGAGGTGATCAGCCACATCAGATGCCCCCCACCCCTGAGATGGACGGGCGTTCAGTTGCCAGCGAAAGGGTGTTAATATCCACCAGGCGACTGATCTCCGTACCATTATTTCATCCGTTCAGGCTGTTGGGATTGGGAAGATTTTCTCGAGCGAGAAGTTGTAAAAAGGTGAGCGTCATCATTGCGGTAATGTCACCGCCACCTCTTTATTGGCAGTGTTTTTCGCATTTCTCGCGCTGAGGGGCTGCCGAAGCGGTTTCCAATGAAAGAGGACACATGGCCAGATCGAACAACCGCGGGATGATTTAAAATGGGGTTATAAAAGGAAAAGATCGTCCTTATCCTCCAATCTTCACCTTTTCTCACATTGCAACCTCCTAACTTGAATCCGCAAGCGTCCGTTTATCTCCTGTTTCCGTTCCCCCCGTGCTCCTTCTCCTTCAATCCCGGTTCGAGCTTTCAGGTTAGTTCCCATGGCTTCTTCACCTTCTTGCTCTATTTCTGATTCTGGGGATCATTCCCCTGTTCCTTCCAACCTTCTGCTTCCTCACCGACTCAGTGGACCACTTCATCTTCCGACCATACTTAGAACGGCGGCGAACGACCGGACATCCCGTAGTTTGGAACAGTTCGGCCGTTGGACGCCCCCCCCCCCCCGGTGCCGTCCAACCGTCGCCGGTCCCTCTAGCGCTGTCAAGGAGTCCCCGAATAGACCGCCTCCACTATGTCTGCTCAAGACATAGTGAACCTCGGAGCCAAGTACAATTTTTCTCCTAATCTACGTCTGTCCTACCCCGCTCCTAATGATAGGGTAACCTCTTTCCGTCCCGGAAGGGTTGTCTTGTACGGAGCTTTCTTTAAGGCGGGACTTCGATTACCCATTCACCCTTTATCCTCAACCTTCTAGATAGATATTCTTTAACACCCTCCAGTTAGTCCCTAACTCAATCGAACCATCATCGGCTTTATGACTGTTTGTCTCCTGCAAGGTATAGAAGTTAGCATCTTCTTATTTCGTAGTTTCTATACCCTTCGCAAGCAAGTGGGTTGGTGGTCCTTTACCCCTAGACCTACTAGGATCCTCAGATTGTATCTTCCCACCTCTATCCAAGGGTGGAAATATAAGTTCTTTTTGCCAATGTCGAGAGAGTGAGTGGAAACTAGGGAACACCAAATACCGATGCCAATAGGGATTCTTCCATCCTCCCGAGGGATCGAATGGCATTTGGACAGCTTCTGACTACCGATATCCCTCGATGCAATCAGCTCCTGACCGAAGAAAACCTCTATCTCGCCGGCCTTATTCCATCCAGTGGTGAGCACTTGATTACTCACCTCTTTCCTCTCTTCTTCTTTCTTCTTTTTTTTTTAACTCCCTTCTTATTTTTTGATATAAGAATGGCACCGTCACTTCGTGAGATTAGACAAGCTGTTACAAGGAAGCGAAAAGCAAAGGGGAATGGGGCCCCTGCCGAGAGGAGGGCCATCGCCAAAATTACCAGAAGGGCCGATGCTGAAAGGGCCGACCCTGGGAGGGCCGAGGTCGTGGAGCCCTCGCGTGGGCGCGAGGTGGCAGAGCCCAAGCCGACGAGGCCGTAAGGAATGAAGCGGTAAGGGCTGAGGCCAGCGAGGAATTAGGATGGAGCTAGGCGGAAGGAAAGGATTCGCCCTCACCAGCACTAGTTCCCCCTCCCATTATTCCGCTCGATCCCTCTCCGGAGCGAGTTGATAAAGCACCATCACCCCCGGTCGAAGCCGTCGAAGCAGAGCCAGCCCATTCAACTACAAAGCCAACTCTAGAAGCCGCCTTACCTCCCAAAGGGGCGACAACCGAGGCGCCCCCACCAGTAGAGGTGCCGGAGGGATAGAATCGGAGGCAGAGTCCTCACACGCGGCTCCCAAGTCAGCGGAGGAGAGTGGCATCGATCCTTCCTTCCAGTCGATTCTGGCGCACTACAGTCGCTGGGCCGAGCAAACATTGGACCAGGTGTCCGTGCCTGAGCTGCAGGGATTTCTTTGACATCAAGGGAGGGCCACATTCTTCCGAGAGGCGTCTGTGGCACATCTCTGGGTAAGCTTCATTCTATTCTCAATTTTTTCTTCTCTTTTTTTTTTAGACTATCTTCTTTGTCTAACCTAGACATTCTGCCCAGGCGTTGAATTCCATGACTACCATGAGGGACCTTTGGGCCCAAGCCGATGCCGCTCTCGATCAATCGTTGGAGGAGATGCAAGCACTCCGGGCTAGGGCAGAGAGGGCGGAGATGGCTCCGGAGGATACCCGAGCAGAGATGGCTCGGGTGCTAAGGGGCGAAGCCGAAGCCATCCGGCTAAGGGCTGAGAAGGCGGAAGAGGCGCTGGAAATTGCCCAGCGTCAGGCGGCCAACGAGCTGGATAATGCTCAGTGACCGAAGAAAAACAAAGGATGGCAGAGGAAAAATTGGAGGTGGCGGAGTCGGAAGTGTATATGTTGAAGAACGATTACACTCCACCACCATTGAAATAGGTGTGGCCGAAGAGAGGGCTGAGAATGCAGAGAGATCGCCCTCCAGTCTGATGCCAAGATTGCAGATCTGAAGGCGGCGGTGACCGAAGCCAAAAAGAAGACCACCAAGGCCGAGAAGAAGATCGCGGAGGCCGAAAAGAAGGTCGTGGAGGCCGAGAAGAGAGCCACTAAGGCCGTAGAAGACTTCAGGAAGTCTAGTGCCTTTAGCAGGGAATTGGCCGAATTGACGGCATTTGCATACGAAGGCGACTTCCAGGACTGCAAGGAGAAGATCCAAAAGCTCTACGGCCTCGAGGGGATCGAGGGGTTGGAGCCAGACGAATTCCCGAGGATGATAACTTAGCTCCGAGTGATCCCTAGTCTCTTTCACTTTCATTGTATTGCATCAAGTCCAATTTAAATCAGCAATTTTGTAAATTTTGGCTATTAATGAATCCCTTGATCCGTAATGTTTATGTATTGGATCATAGTCGAGTCTTCTGGTGTATGAGTTGACACGAACCAAAAGCCTATGGCCGAAGAACTACAGCATGATTCTTTGTCTAGGGACATGGTTAGAAAATCAATTAGTTGCTGACACGAAGGTCAAACAATCGCTAGTATAGGACCACACTCGTGCCGACGCGAAGTCGCTAAATGCCAACACGAGGTTGAGTAGAATGCCGACGCGGAGCCAGGCTTAGAGTGCCGATGTAGAGCCAGGCTTTGAGTGCCGACGCGGAGCCGGGCTTCAGGTGCCGACGCGGAGCCGGGCTTTAGTGCCGACGCGGAGCCGGGCTTTGAGTGCCAACGCAGACCCGGGCTTTGGTGCCGACGTGGAGCCGGGCTTTGAGTGTCGATGCGGAGCCGGGCTTTAAGTGCCGACGTGGAGCTGGGCTTAAGGTGCTGACGTGAAGCCGGGCTTTAGTGCGAACGCGGAGCCGGGCTTTGAGTGCCAACGCGAGCCGGGCTTTGAGTGCCGACGCGGAGCCGAGCTTAAGGTGCCGATGCGGAGCCGGGCTTTGAGTGCCGACGCGGAGCCGGGCTTAAGGTGAAAAGTAAGATCATTCGAAAACATAGCAATGAGAATACTTTGAATAGCACTTTAGCAAGCAGGTTCAAAATAAGGGAGTTAGCAAATTATTGATAGTACCGACGTAGGTTGTCTGCGTTCCAAGTGCGGGGGATAGGTTTCCCGTCTAGCCCTCAACTTTGTATGCCCCGTGATGAAGCACCTCCGCGACACGATAGGGTCCTTCCCATTTTAGTGCTAGCTTACCTCCTTCCGCTGGCTTCGGTATTTCAGCTCGTCGCAAGACTAGGTCTCCGGGGAGGAATATCTTAGACCATACTCGGGCATTGTAGTATTTGGCCGCCCACTGACGGAAGGCCGCCATGCGGAGTCGTGCTTAGTCTCGCAATTCTTCCACTAGGTCAAGGTCAGCCCGCAGCTGACTTGGGTTATCCTTTTCACTGTATAACTCTGTCTGGGGGCTGGGGACACCTATCTCCACAGGAATGATGGCCTCGGACCCAAAAACCAGGCTGAAAGGAGTTTCCCCGGTGGGGGCTCATGGCGTTGTATGGTAGGCCCACAATACACTGGGGAGCTCTTCCACCCAACGTCCTTTACAGTCAGCTGAGCCCTGAGTCCTTGGAGAATAATGATTGGTCACTTCGGCTGTGCCATTGGTCTGGGGGTGCCCCACATAGGTGATCATTGATGAATGCCCAGCCCAGTACAGAATTCCCGAAAGGTCACGTTGTCAAACTGTCGGCCGTTATCGGTGACGAGGGTGTGCGGCAGCTCGAACCGGCACACTACAGACTTCCAAAAGAAGGATCTCACCTTGCCCTCGGTGATCTTGGCGAGTGCTTCAGCTTCGATCCACTTGGTGAAATGGTCAATGGCTACCAATAGGAATTTGCGCTGACCGGAGGCTGGAGGAAATGGTCCCAGGATGTCCATACCCCACTGGGCAAAGGGCCAAGGTGCAGTCAGGGGGGTCAGTTGGGACGTCGGTTGGTGTTGGATATTGGCATGGCGTTGGCAACTGTCACACCTCTTGACAAGCTCGGACACATCCTCCTTCATTGTCAGCCAGTAATATCCCTGCCGCAAGTCTTTGTACGCCAGAGCTCTGTCCCCCAGATGACTTCCGCATATGCCTTATGTATCTCCCGCAGGATATAATCCGCTTCTGTGGGGCCAATGCACATGAGGACTAGGTATGAGAATGACCTTCGATAGAGTTTTCCTTCCATTATAAAAAAACTTTGGGGGTCCGTCTTTTGAGCTGCCTGGCCTCGGCTGGGTCTTCAGGAAGGGTACCATTGGTAAGGTACTGGATATAAGCATCCATCTAAGAAGGCTCTTGCTCAACTGGTAGGGCTTCTCTTGTTGCTTCAATACTTGGGGCTTCCAGTGCTCTATATAAGCTCTTCCCAATATCCCGTCGGCTGAGGTGGCAAGATGGGACAAGGCGTCTGCTCTAGCATTTTTCCCTCGAGAAATGTAGCTAACATTGAAATAGGTTAAGAGAGAAGCTTGCAACTGTACCATGCTCAAGTAGCGGGACATGATAGGATCCCGCGCTTCATACTCCCCTGTGATTTGGCCAGTGACCAGCTGGGAGTCAGTGAATGCTCTAAGGCGCTTCACCCCGAGCTCTCGGGCTAATCTTATTCCAGACAGTAGGTCTTCATACTCCGCTTGATTATTGGTGGCTGGAAAGAGAAAACGGAGTGCGCACTCGGTTACAACCCCATCCAAGTTGGCCAGGATGAGGCCCGCTCCACTCCCTTAGAATTTGATGCCCCGTCCACATGAAGAATCCATTCATCCTCTCCGACTCTAGGAGTTGTGGGGTTTGCAGGGGCCTCTTCGGGTTGCTCCTCACCCTAGGTGCATTCGACCAAAAAATCTGCCAGGACCTGAGATTTCATGGCTGACCGGGGATGAAAAGATAGATCAAATTCCCCCAGCTTGAGCGCCCACTTCGCCAATCGGCCCGAAGTGTCCGGGCGAGCGAGAATCTCCTTGAGAGGTTGGTCCGTGACCACTACGATCGGATGAGCTTGAAAATATGGTCGGAGGCGCTGGGCAGACACGATCAATGAGATAATCTTCTTAATCTTTGAGTATCTGATCTCCGCATCATGGAGCACCTTGCTAGTGTAATACACCGGCTTTTGTGTCCCGTTGGTGTCCATGCAGACCAACACGGAACTGACGGCTTCGGAAGAAGCCGTGGGGTATAGAAGGAGTTCTTCTCCACCCGTTGGCTTGGACAGCAGTGGCGGGATGGATAGGAATTCTTTCAGCCCCTCGAAGGCCTTCTGATACTCTTTCGTCCATTCGAATCCATTGGCCCTGCGGAGCACCTTGAAGAAAGGCAGACACCTCTCAGCGGACTTGGACAGAAAACGGCTCAAGGCCGCCACCCTTCCCGTCAGGCGCTGCACTTCCTTCTTGTTGATGGGAGACCTCATGTCCAAGATGGCTTGAACTTTATCATGGTTCGCCTGGATTCCTCATCGTGTTACCATGAAACCCAAGAACTTTCCGGCTGTCACCCCAAAGGCGCATTTGCGTGGGTTCAGCCTCATCTGGTATCGGCGAAGGTTGTCGAAGGTCTCCGTTAGGTCGGCGATATGGCTGGTGGCGTGGACACTTTTCGTCAGCATATCGTCCACATACACCTCCATGTTGCATCCTATCTGGTCTTCGAAGACTTTGTTCATTAGCCTTTGGTAAGTGGCCCCCGCGTTCTTTAGCCTGAACGGCATTACCTTGTAGCAGTACAACCCCTTCTCATTATGAAGGAGGTAGCTTCCTCATCCACCGGGTTCATCCTGATTTGATTGTACTCGAAGAAGGCATCCATAAAATTAAGGGTCTCATGGCCGGATGTAGCGTCCACCAGTTGATCGATCCGAGGCAATGGGAAGCTGTCCTTGAAGCATGCTTTGTTGAGGTTGGTAAAGTCTACGCACATCCTCCAGCTCCCATTAGTCTTATGGCCATCACAACATTGGCCAACCACTCGGGGTAGTGAACTTCCCGAATGTGGCCTACAACCACCAGCTTACGAACTTCCTCATCGATAGCTTTCTGTCTATCCAGAGCAAAGCTCCTTTTCTTCTGTTGACCGGCCGACACTCTAGCTTGAGATTGAGCCGATGGGTGATCATCTCCTCAGGGACGCCTGGCATGTCTGATGATGACCATGCAAAGATATCGGCGTTGGCACGCAGGAAGGTGAGGAGCCGATCGCGCACCTCTTCCGGAAGCAGCGCTCCAACCTGGACGGTCCTCGCCGGATCCTCCCCCAAGGGGAAGGTCAGGAGGTGCTCGGCTGGCTCTCCTCTCCTTCCCAATTCTCAGGGGTCAAGCGGCTCAGAGGCTACTGCCGACGCCGCCTCCAGCGGACTGGAAGATAAGTGGCAGCAAAGCGGTGGTGGGCTTTTCTCTCCCCTCATTTCTCCGACCCCTTCGTCGGTAAGAAACCTCACCAACAACCTCTTGGTGGAGAAGACGGCATCTAGCAAATTCAAGCCTGGCCTTCTAGGATAGTGTTGTAAACCAACGGGACTCGGACCACCAGAAAATTTATAATTACCGTACTTTGGCGCAGAGGAGTCCCAGCCGTAATAGGGAGGGCGATCTCCCCTTCAACGCTCACAGAATCTCCAGTAAAGCCCATCAAAGGCATGGCGATGGGTCGAAGGGAGGAGTTTGACAGGTTCATCCGAACAAAAGCCTCGTAGCTCAAAACATCCACATAACTTCCACTATCCACTAAAATTCTTTTTACAGGATGTTTGGCTATGGTCATGGACATGACGACGCCGTCGTCATGCTTATTAACCACCCCATCTAAGTCCTTCCTAAAGAAAGGAATTACAGAATCTACCCCCTCTCACCGTCTTTTCGAGCTGCTGCCTGCCCCTAGGAAATCATGGCGATTGTCTTTTCCGTAGGGGCATTGTCGACGCCGGTCTAAAGCGCAGGAGGGGCCGATGAACCCAGAGCAGGAAGGTTTCCTCTCCGAATAAACTTGTCTAAGTGACCCTACTGGACAAGCTCTTCAATGGCCTTCTTAAATGGCGGCAGTCCTCAGTGTCATGACCGTAGTCTCGGTGGTACCGGCAGTAAAGTTCTTTGCTGCGGGGGGTCCCTGACTTCATGGGAGGTAGACGTCGAAAGTAGGGCTCCTCCTCGATTTCTAGTAGAATGTGAGATATTGGAGCCAGGAGGGGGGTGAACTGCTACTTGGGAACGAGCATTTGAGGCCGGTGGTCTGAGCGATGGGGAGGCTCAGGCTTCCGGGACCGTGATCCAGCAGGCTCCGCGGGTGCTGGTTTTTTGCTGAAGCTCTTATCAGCCTCCCTCCTAGAAGAGTCCGCTTCGTCAGCGCGAATGTATTTCTGCGCCCGGCTTAGAAGCTCGACGAATCTAGAAGGACGAAGTCCTTGCTTTAGTGCCAAAGTGGCTACAGAATCATCCAAATTATACACCTCCAGCGCCACCTCCTTGAACCGAGCAATGAAGTCCTTTAGGATTTCACCACTCCTTTGTTGGACAGCGAATAAACTATCAGCCACTCGTGGGATCTTCCGGCACACATCGAAGTAGGCCAGGAAAGATCGCTCGAGTTGTCGGAAGGAATTGATGCTGCGCGATGGCAGGCGAGAATACCACGAACGTGCTACCTTACGAAGCGTGGTAGGAAAGGCGACACACATGAGGGAGTCCGTCGCTCCCTGGACTTATATCAGAACCTTGTAGCTCTCCAGGTGGTCCAAAGGGTCTGTCGTGCCGTCATATGGGTCCAACTGGGGGAGACATAACCGGGGCAGAACCTTCTCCTCCATGTTGCGGCGGGAGAGCGGGGGACGATGATTGTAGTCCATCCCGTGAGGGTTGGCGATCTGGCGACTAAGCTCCTCCAATCGTTGATGATATTCATCGAGCCGCTGTTCGGCCCGACGAGTGGTCCTCCTGTTGGTGTCATCTTTAGAGGGTCAGAAGATGAAGCCGGGGAAGACCGCCGATGCAGGGAGTACACCCGTCTTGGCTCCTTCTTACCCGGCCGCCGATGAGAACGATCAGAATGGTGGAAGAGAGATCGCCGTCACTTTGAAGCCTCTCGGCGACGAGGTTCAGGGGGCAACTGATGGGAGGCCTCAGGTGGAGTCCCGCCTCGATGACATTGACTTGCTCCATGCCCCCCTTCGTGAGGCAGAGGGGGCTAAGGCACGGCGGCAAAGCAGTGTTCCTGCAATCCCCGCACTACCATCATCAGGTCCTGTACCTGATGAGCTAGAACATCAAGCCGATCGGACTGGTTCATCTGTGCAGGGGGTGGAACATGAAGGTTGGCCTCCGATTGCTCAGCCCGCGGAAGGCGTTCAGCGGCATGGCTGGTGAAAGCTTTCTGAGCTCGCATTGTCACCATCGTCTTCCTTGCAGAAGCAGTGGGGTCACAGGGAGAAATTTCACCTCCTGCATGTGTGGCCCCTTCTTGGCGTACCAATATGATGCTGCCAAGTCACTTGTGATGAGCGCTGGGCGTGCTAAGATCTTCGGGGGTCTCCAAGAAGGTGGAAAGGTCGCCTTCTTCCTCCAAAAACTGCAAGAAGTCCCTGGGCCGGTGGTTCTGGCGAGGACCCTCCGACGCTCAAGTCATTGAGCTTGTAGAACAGAATCTGTTGTGTGTGGGTCTTTTCTCTTTTTGACAAGAAGAGAGGATTCCCCGCCCTGAGCTCGGGGTCGTCTTTTTATACCTATCTAGGGGGTTCCTTTTCTCGTTCCGTTGGAACCGTCGAATCTTCCTTGTTAGGATGAGCTTCCGCGAATGGCAAGTAGGTGAGCCATTGCTGAATGGACGCTGTGTATGTCGGCAACTGCGGGGCGTGCTAGTATTTGCCCGTGATTTCGGTGATCGAGATACACGATAATGGATGTCTCGAATCTGAGGGTTCGATACCTGAGGTGGGCTTTATTGTACTTAGGAAAATAAGGCACCAAATTAAAGTCGGAGCCAAAGCTGGAGGCCGGAGCCAGATACCGAAGACGGAGGCCGGAGCCGGAGGCCGAGGCCGGAGGCAGAGGCCAGAGTTAAAGGCTGGAGCTGGAGGCTGGAGCCGGATGCCGGAGCCGACGCTGGAGGCCAGAGCCAAAGGCCGGAGCTAGAGGCTGGAGCTGAAGGCCAGAGCTAGAGGCCGGTGCCGGATGCCGGAGCCGACGCTGGAGGCCGAAGCTAGAGCTGGGGGCCAACGCTGGAGGCCGGAGCCAAAGGCCGGAGCTAGAGCTGAGGGCCGGAGCTGGAGGCCGGAGCCGGATGCCGGATGCCGGAGCCGACGCTAAAGGCCGGAGCCAGAGGTCAGAGCTAGAGCTGAGGGCCGGAGCTGAAGGCCGGAGCCGGATGCCGGAGCCGACACTGGAGGCCGGAGCCAGAGGCCGAAGCTGGAGCTGATGGCCGGAGCCAGATACCGGAGCCAACGTTGGAGGCCAAAGCCAGAGGCCGGAGCTAGAGCTGAGGGCCGGAGCCAGAGGCCGGTACCGGATGGCAGGGCGAGAGTTCCAACATCCCAAAAATGAATTATCACATCATTTGATTCCGGGAATTGCGCAGGGTTATGATGCCGCCCAGAGGAGGTGATCAGCCACATCAAATACTATCCTATTTTTATGATCCAAACACTACCTAAAAGAAGATGAGAGGTAAAAGGATCCGATCTCTAGGGTTAATTGGTCCGTGGCAGCTGCTCTGCTGAGTCGAGCTGGAACCTGGTTGAAATAAAGAAATATGGGACACCGGCTCCCACAGGTGATCGACACAGAGGATGGAACGGGGGAGAAGGGCACAGCTCATGTTCACGGACGCCGAAAGGGAAAAAAAATTATTATTATTTTTTATGCTATATTTAATAAAAATTTTGAATTGACGTAGATAATAAAAATTACATTCTAATATCACCTATACAATAAAATCAGATATATATATATATATATATATATATATATATATTAAAATGCCAAATAATTATTAAAATTTATTATTATTTTTATGCTATATTTAATTTATGCATTACAAACAAAGAATCTTTGTATCTAAAGAGTCACTGATTAGATATCTTAGGTTTGGTGTTTTTTTTTGTCCTTCGATTGATAATTATCTCATTAGAATCCTTCAATCTATATTATCAAATATATCAGGTTAAGATTTTTTGTGTTCTCAATAATAATAATAAATAATAATAAATATAGATGTGAAGAGTAAAGAGGATCTAAATATTTAGAAAGAAATCTCAACAAATTCTCTCACTATTGAATTTTAGGATAACATTAATTATCTACATCACCCAATAAGAGATATGCATAAATCAAAAAAATAAATCACATGCCAATGATGAAATCATGATACACATATCATGGATCAAAAATTTTGTTATATCTATTTTATATATAAATTCAAAATTATCAACTATATTTTTTTTTAATATTTT
>UESW01001558.1:0-188045 GCA_900491605.1 Calamus simplicifolius | reverse complement strand
AGCTATATCCTCTCTCTCGGCCCCAGCCGAGCTATATCCTCTCTCTCAGCCCCAACCGAGCTATCATCTCTTGCCCCAGTCGGGCTATATCATCTCTCTGGCCCCAGCCGCTATATCATCTCTCGGCCCCAGCCGAGCTTGTCATCTTTCAGCCCCTCTAGCCGATCTCTCCCATCGCTCGGCCTAGCCCAAGCGATATCTATGCCTCTGTGGAATTCGATGCGGAAGAACCTGAATTCGTGAGATTTCAAATAGAAATCATATCCGAAAGTGACCTAGGACCTGCGAGAGTGGCCTAGGGCCTGGAGCCTATGTCCTCACCACATCTCGAGACATCAACAGGCTCTCCTAGCCATCGATCCTCTAACCAACAGATATGAATCCTACCGGCCTCATAACAAACTGGATTCAGATCCTAACGACTTTGGACCCACGACGCCCCAAGGGAATCAGGTGATCTTCTATAAATAGAGTCGTCTGCCGACTCCTCAGGTATGCGCACACTTGCTCACTGGAACCCTCTCTCCTTCTACCTTAGCTTCCGCCATTAGCGCTCTGCTCAGAGCCGGGAGGACTCTTCAGCGAGAGCCTTCTCCCTTTTTGTTGATTGCTGATCTCCACTGACTTGAGTGTCGGAGGGTCTTCCGCAGAGGGCCACCCCCAACGCCTCTCGTGAGGACTATTTTGCAGGTCCACCCAGGCGAAGAGCCCGCACTGTAGCCCGACCGCGCCCGAGTCGAGGACAGATTTCGGCAGCAACAGATTGGCACTAGAGGAAGGTCCTCAAGTCCCATAAACTTATGATCCAGGAGATAAGGATCTCGATCTGAAAGAGAACTCCTTCTATGGCCAACGAAGAAAGGCTACCTCCGAAGCCAGAGATCAGGTCGCCTCCCAAAGGCTGATCCGGCGAGCAGTGTTGCACCGCCGCCACCGCCAGTTGAGACTCCATCGCCACTGGCGGCCCAGTGACCCAGGACCAGTTCGCCTCACTGGTTCAGCAAGTCCAGTCTCTGGCCTACCTGATTCAGGGGCGCCCTGAAGCCCCCCGTCTGGCTGCTCCTGCCCCTCATCCCCCTGAAGAGGATGCAGCCCCCGCTCATCCAGCGGCCTCTTCTTCCGGCCCACTTGAGGTTGCAGACCCCCCTCGCCGTCCCAGAGAAGTTGAGCTAGCTCCCCAAGGAGTCCGTGGCAGAGATCTTCCTAGATCTTGGCGGGTCTGATCCCTCTCCCCGGTGTTCTCTCGCCATGATTCAACACCATCTCAGTATCCTCCTCATCCTACCCCTTCTGCTTTTCCTAATAGGGATATCCGCCGCCAGCTCCAGGAAATGCGTCAAGAGCTAGATGCCGCCAAGCAGGCCCATCCGCTTCAAAATAAGGTGGAGCAGGGCATCCCCTTCTCTAAGAAGATCATGAGGAAGTGATTCCCTTCCACGTCAAGCTGCCTGCCATCGAGCCTTATTATGGCTCCTCCGACCTCGACGATCATCTCAGCAGCTTTCGATCGATCATGATGTTCCACGGGGCATCAATGCGATCCTCTGCCGCACTTTCCCTTCCACCCTCAGGGGATCTACTCGAACCTGGTTCAACGCTTTGAAACCAGGTTCCGTTAATTCCTTCGACGAGCTGAGCCGCCTCTTCATCAGCCAGTTCGTTAGTAGCTGCCGTCACAGACAGAGGTCCGACTCCCTCTCTGAGGTTAAGCAGAGAGAGGGGGAGTCTTTGAAGAAGTATCTCGGCCGTTTCAACACGGCCATGCTAGAGGTGGACCACCTTAATCATGAGGTGGCCATGTCCGCCCTGGCAGGTGGAGTATTGAAGGAAAGTAATTTTTACCTGGCGCTGGAGGTTAGCTACCCTCCAAACCTCTCCGACATGATGGATCTGGCAGACAAATATGCAAGAGTTGAAGAATCACGGAGAGCTGCCCAAGCCGAGCTTACGAAGAAGACGGAGTCCAAGGGCTCAGATAAGCGCCGACCTGCCCGTCAGCCAAGCCTGCCTCGCCGCCAAAGGATTCCTCAGCCACCGCCAAGGAACCGCACCCGGAGCCCGCCTAGGAGGTTCAACCGATTCACTCCGCTTACTGCCCCAAGAGCGGAGATCCTTATGGAAATCAGCGCCAACTCCCTCGACCTCCTTCTCTTCGAGGAAATGCTGCCCGGAGAGACCCCGCCAAGTATTACCACTACCACCGCGACCATGGCCACGACACTGAAGAGTGATGGCAACTAAAGAATGAGATCGAAAGGCTCATCTAGCGAGGTAGACTGGATCGGTTCAGGGGAGCCCCCAAGCCAAGAAACGGGGGTGATCGCCGGCCTGAGCCCCAACAGCAACCTCTTCCTCCCCCAAATCCTTCGGTTGCTGGCCACATTAATGTGATTGAGGCGGTCGGTGGTCCTTCAGGCGGGAGGGATGACGAAGAAGGTTCGGCGCCAAAGAAAGCGCAAACTGACGAGCTCTGTTTCTCCAGCGATGACTTCAAGGGAATACAATTCCCGCACGATGATGCGCTAGTTGTATCCTTAATTTGAACAACTATGATGTAAGCCGAATTCTCGTTGATAGTGGAAGCTCCATCAACGTTTTGTACCTCGATGTGTTTGTGAAGATGAAACTTCTTATGGAGAATCTTCGAGCGGTGGACTCCACCCTAATGGGGTTCACCGGCGATGTAATTACCCCGGAGGGGGTCGTAACCTTAACGATCGAGCAGGAACCTGGCCTTCCATTGCCACTGTCTATGCGGATTTCCTGGTGACCAGGCTCCGGTCACCTTACAACGCGATCTTGGGAAGACTTGGCTTGATGTCTCTTAGAGCCGCCGTCTCCATCCCACATCTTGTTATGAAGTTCCCGACCGAGCGAGGGGTTGGTGTAGTTCGAGGAAGCCAAACTATAGCTCGGCAGTGCTTCATCACCAGCCTGCAATCCAGGTTGCCTAAGGTTGATGGACTGGATGCTCGAGAGGATTTCGTCGAGCAACGAGGAGAACCAGCCGAAGAGCTGAGGAGGTACCGCTGGACGAAGCTCGGCCCGACCGAACCATAAGGATCGGATCGCTACTGAAAGGGAAGCCCCGACTGGAGATGATCGACTTTCTCCAAAGAAATGCTGATGTCTTCGCTTGGTCAACTTCTGATATGCCGGGATCAGCCCGGACGTCCTCGTTCACCATCTCAAAGCATACGAGACATCCCGACCCGTGAAGCAAAAGAAAAGAAGCTTCGCCCCTGACCGGCAGAGAGCAATTGAAGAAGAGGTGGACAAGCTCATCAAGGCAAACTTATTCGGGAGGTGAATTATCCAAGCTGGCTGTCCAATGTTGTTATGGTAAAAAAGTCGAATGGTAAACTGGCGAATTTGCATCGACTTCACCAACCTTAACAAAGCATGCCCGAAGGATAGCTTTCCTCTCCCTGGATCAACCAGCTCGTGGATGCCACCTCTGGCCATCAGATGTTGACCTTCATGGATGCCTATTCAGGCTATAACTAGATTAGGATGGCATCTGAGGATGAAGAAAAAACTGCCTTTATAACCGATCGAGGTACCTACTGTTACCGTGTCATGCCCTTTGGTCTGAAAAATGCAGGCACCACTTACCAAAGGTAGTAAACAAAGTCTTCAAGGAGTAGATCAGCCAGAATATGGAGGTGTATGTCAATGACATGCTGGTCAAAAGCAAGGAAGCATCCTAGCATATTGAGGATCTTTCTGAAAGCTTCGCGACACTCCGAAGGTATCGGATGAAGCTCAATCCAACGTAGTGCGCCTTCGGTGTCACCTCGGGGAAGTTTCTGGGCTTCATGATTTCTCAGCGAGGCATGAAGCCAACCCGTAGAAAATTCAAGCGCTTCAGCAAATGACCCCCAACATCTATCAAAGAAGTCCAGCGCTTGACGAGAAGGATTGCGGCCCTCAACCACTTTGTGGCTCGGTCGACCGAGAGGAGCCTTCCTTTCTTCAAAGCTCTTCGATCTGCCAAGAATTTCCAATGGACTCTCGAGTGCCAAAAGTCATTCGAGGTGCTCAAGAGATATCTTGGCTCGCCACCCCTCCTCAGTAGCCCCAATCCGGGAGAAATGCTGTTTATGTACCTAGCAGTCTCTGAAGGTGGGATTGGCTCGGTTTTGGTCAGAGAAGAGAAGAAGACCCAAAGGCCGATCTACTATGTCAGCAAACTTCTCCGAGATGCCGAGACAAGGTACACCCGAATCGAGAAGCTGGTCTTGGCCCTGATAATATCGGTTCAGAGATTACGACCATATTTCCAAGCACATTCTATGACGGTCCTTACCGATCAGCCCATCAAGGTGATGGTCCATCGCCCGAAGACATCAGGAAGAATGGCTAAATGGACCGTTGAGTTAAGCGAGCATGATATCCGTTACCAACCTCGCCCGGCCATCAAAGCTCAGATTCTAGCTGATTTCCTCCTTGAGTACACCATCTCGGAAGATGGCTCCACTCTGAACTCCCCCGAGCATCCAAGATCTGACGCCCTGTGGCTCCTCCACGTCGACGGATCCTCCAATGCCAATGGCTCTGGTGCTGGTTTGATCCTCACCAGCCCCGAGGGGATGACCTTTGAGTACGGCGTCCGATTCTCCTTCCTAGCCTCCAACAATGAAGCCGAGTATGAGGCCCTACTCGCTGGACTCCGAATTGCTCGTGATCTGAGGGCTGAATGCCTTTACCAACTCTCAGTTGATGGCCGGTCACGTGCGGGGCGAATTCGAGGCCCAGGAGCCAAACATGATTCGGTACCTCCAGCAGGTGCGGGACTTGCTTTCTCACTTCTCTGAATTTGAAGTTATCCAGATCCCTAGGTCCGAAAATGCTCGTGCCGATCTGTTATCCCGACTTGCAACTACGGAGTCAATGAGATCCGAGCAAAAGTCTCCCTTGGAAATCCTAGAGAAACCTAGCATCGCGGAAGCTGACCGAGTGATGCAGATTGAGGTCAAGCCATCCTGGTTCGACCCAATATTAAAGTATCTTAAGAAGGGTCGCTCCCAGCCAACCGCAAGGAAGCAAGGAAGCTGAGATTGCAAGCTACCCACTATGTGCTGATCGACGATCAGCTGTATAAGCGGTTCTTTTCCATGCCGTTGCTCAAATGCCTCCGCCCGTCTGAAGCTAATTATGCTCTTCGGGAAGTACATGAAGGAATCTGCGGCAACCACCTGGGGAGTCGATCTCTGTGCCACAAGGTACTGCGCTAGGGATATTACTGGCTACCATGCAAAAGGATGCCGATGATCTCGTTCGAGCCTGTGACCCATGTCAGAGGCACTCCAGCATCCAGAGGCTCCCCTCCGCTAGTTTGGTCTCAATTTCCTCCACTTGGCCTTTTGCTAAGTGGGGGATGGACTTTCTTGGCCCTTTTCCCCTCACCACTGGATAGAAAAAGTTTCTATTTGTCGCCATCGACTACTTCACCAAGTGGGTCGAAGCCGAGGCAGTAGCCCAGATAACCGAAGCTCGGGCCAGGGATTTCGTGTGGAGATCCATCATTTGTCGCTTTGGCCTCCCGCATACCATCATCACCGACAATGGCAAGCAATTTGATAATCCCAAATTCCGGGAGTTCTGCGAGGATCATGGCATCAGCCATTGCCTCACTTCAGTGGGGCATCCGCAAGCCAACGGAGAAGCCAAGGTAACAAACCAGACCCTACTTCAAGGGATTAAGGCTCGGCTCACCAGAGCCCAAGGCAGATGGGCGGATGAACTTCATCATGTTCTATGGGCCTACCGCACTATCCAGAGAGTCCCCACCGGCGAGACCCTATTCCGGATGGCCTTTGGCACGGAAGCTGTCATCCCCGTGGAGATAGGCCTTCTCTCTTCACGAGTGGAAAGCTACTCAGAAGAAACTAATGACGAGCAGCTCCGAACCAATCTCGACTTGGTAGAAGAAATCAGGAAAAAGCTCGAATTAGAATGGCCACGTACCAGCAAAGAGTGGCCCGCTACCATGCCTCTAGAGTCGAGGGCAAATCCTCCTCACCTGGCGATCTTGTCCTCCGGAAAGCATCTGTCTCCAAGCCGCTGGAGCAAGAAAATTATCTCCGAACTGGGAAGGCCCCTACCAAGTAGCGGAAGTCATCGGGCCCGGCACTACAAGCTCCAGGACCTGAACGAAAAATCCATTCCCGGACGTGGAGTTCGGACAACCTCCGCATATATCATCAATAGAGTACGCTCTCTATAGACTCGCCCTATTTACAGCTTTGGCATCTTAATTTATGATCCGCGGCAAAACCGCTACGGTCGTTCTTTCAAAAAGTTGCAATAGAAAACAGATGTCGTTCACGCATCCATTCTCGGCACGACCGAGCCATCTCCTTAAACCAAATCTCCATACCTCGGCTAGGCCGAGCTCTGAGCAGAGCTACATATCTCGGTTAGGCCAACTTGCATCCCACGAAGGCTTGGTATGGCCGAGCGCTCCCGGCGCAGCTGGGAGCCGTATAATCTCCAAAATATCGTTCGGATTCAGGTAGCTTACAAGCCCCGGCCAAACCAAATGCCAAAGAAATATCGTTCGGATTCGGGCAGCTTACAAGCCCCGGCCGAACCAAATGCCAAAGAAATATCATTCGATTCGGGCAGCTTACAAGCCCCGACCGAACCAAATGCCAGAGAAATATCGTTCGGATTCGGGCAGCTTACAAGCCCCGGTCGAGCCATGCGTCGAAGAAATATCGTTCGGATTCGGGCAGCTTACAAGCCCCGGCCGAACCAAATGCCAAAGAAATATCGTTCGGATTTGGGCAGCTTACAAGCCCGGCCGAACCAAACGCCAAAGAAATATCGTTCGGATTCGGGCAGCTTACAAGCCCCGGCCGAACCAAATGCCAAAGAAATATCATTCGGATTTGGGCAGCTTACAAGCCCCGGCCGAACCAAATGCCAAGAAATATCGTTTGGATTCGAGCAGCTTACAAGCCCTGGCTGAACCAAATGCCAAAGAAATATCGTTCGGATTCAGGCAGTTTACGAGCCCCGGCCGAACCAAATGCCAAAGAAATATCGTTCGGATTCGGCAGCTTACAAGCCCCGACCGGGCCAAACGCCAGAGAAGTATCGTTCGGATTCGGGCAGCTTACAAGCCCCGGCCGAACCAAACAATCTCCAAAGCTTAATTTGGACTCGGGCAGCTTACAAGCCCCGGCCCGATTAAATAATCTCCAAAACATCGCTCAAGGTTCGGGCAGCTAACAAGCCCCGACCGGAGCCAAAGGATAAAAACCTTGACAACAATAGAGTGATATCCTTGATCCTCAGCAACAATCGAGTGATATCCTGAGGCTCTGCCCTATTCAAGTAATCTCTCCAATGCCCTGACGCAACTAAGGCGTCCTATTATACCTCGGTAGAGGCAAACGACCTCCCACTATTCGACAGCAAAAACATGCCACGAGCTGTGTTTCCCCGAAGAAACACCTGCTTCGTTCTGCAAAAAGGATCATGCTTACTTCATGACTCCATAGGACCGCCCAGGTCCCTCTTTGACTCGCACATGGATATACATGTTCTCCACTGAGGACCGGGCATTGATCTTAGCAAGAACAAAGCAGCAATAGTACTGTGAAATATGCTATGACATAAAAAAGCATAATATGGGAGCAACAACTCTCAGCGCAAAAAGAAGCAGGTGCTAAAGAAAGAAGGAATTAAAACTTTCTTTATTTCCTTATCAAAAGAAAAGTTACAACATCCCGAAAGTAGTTACAAGTGCATCAAAGCACAAGAAATAAAAATGAGTAAATAGCACGGCCGAACTGCTCCAGTCAGCTTCAGTTAACAATGATGCTTGGCATCCGACCCAAAAGATCAGGCGACTAGCCAGCTCGCTGTGATAGATAGAAAAGCCGGCTTCCCACGGGTCCTCTGGATGAATTATGAGATCCAAAAAGAGGCACAGACCCATGGATGCAGATGCTGAGGAAGCTTCCCCCTGGGTGGAATGTTGGGCTGCAGGTCGCTGCCCGATTGAGAGAGATAGGGGACTATCAGCCCTACACTGCTCTCAACTCCCTCTTCACATGGCGGAAGATTCCCCGCACGGAGGGGCTAAACATCCAGCCAGAGGAAAAAGGAAAAGTCCGCGCATGCTACGGGGGTACATGTGCACTTCCTACCCTGCGACCCCCGTAGCAAACCACAAAGGATACACAGGAAGCGCATATGTGTGCTCTCCATGTGATCTCTGCGGACCTCCTGTGCACTCTCCATATGATCTCCGAAGCTCCTCCCTTGAGGACGAGCTGCTCTCCAGCAACTCCTTCGTCATCCCGATTATCCGTAGGAACGTGGCTTACAAAAGAAAACTCAGTCCCTCCACTCTCAGATTTAGGGACGCAGACATCATGAAAACTTTCACAGCTCACAGAGAAGAAAATTTTGGGGGATGGCCTAGCACGGCCCCTTCCTCCCCTTTTTATAGGCAAAATGGATCGGGAGCAACTGTTAAGGTAGTAAGCCCCGAGGTTCAAAATGCCCAATCCATGCTGCCACGTGGCCTCCCATGATGAAAATAGCGCCCTTCGATGCGTGCCAAACGCGTTGTTTAGCCCATGACGTACGCCAGAAGATTTCCTCCGATCCCAGATCACAGGTCTTAAATGCAGAAAATCACCGCTGATCTTAGAGATACGGGTAGACCTAGAAAATCGCCCGTGAAAATGACACCCTCCAATGGCAAACAAGCGCTTGCGTCGTACGTTGAAACGACCCGCCTTGAAAAAATTCAACATAATAAATGTCCCTGGAAAGTACCGAGGCGACCTTTCACAAACCGCAAGCCATACTGTCCTTTTCGGCAAAGAGAATATCAGCTCCTTGGAAAAGGCAAAAGCATCGACAGAGTCATAAAAAGGGTGCAGAAGCCAAGTACTCCTCAATAAACATACCTCGGTATTCCCTTTCTCCGGCTCAGCTACCCGTCGCAACTCGACGTGAACCGAGACATTACCTTGCGTTTTAACCCAAGGCCAAAACTGCCTCCATACTTCGAACTAAACCGAAGTATCTCTTTTCAGTTCAGCATAACTAAACGTGATCTTGTACTTTAGTTTAGTCTGAGGTAACTACTTTTATCTCAATTATAATGGGACACGCTATAAGCCCCAACCTAGACCTAGAATGCGAAAGCATCAGTTGAGGTCGGAGTGCATGTCCTATGAATATAAGCCTCGACCTATACCCAGAATGTGAAAGCATCGGTTGAGGTCGGAGTGCACGTCCTATGAATATAAGCCCCGACCTATACCCAGAATGCAAAAGCATCGGTTGAGGTCGGAGTGCACGTCCTAGGAATATAAGCCCCGACCTACACCCGAAGGCGTAAGCCTCGGTTAAGGTCGGAGTGCACGTCCTAGGAGTATAAGCCCCAGCCGAGGCCGGAGTGCATCTTTTGTCAAAAACCTCGACAAAAACGAGCGATATGCAGCGCCCCGACTGAAACCTATGAGCCCCATTTACCTCGGACAAAACAAGGATACTGTGTTGGAGGTTCCCCGGGAGAATATTTTGTTCCGTAAGGTTTGGACGATAAAGGGAAAACACTTCAGAAATGGCAAACGAACAAGAAAGTTCCAATAAACCTTTCTCCATTCATTACAAGAGGAGAAAACCAAAGGAAAAATACATTAGCCCTCACAGGGGCTTGCTACCTTCTCCGGACACTGCTGAACTCTCCCCATGCCGCGGAGCCGAATCAACCAATTGCTGTCGAAGGGACGCCACCTCTCGCTCTAGCCTACTGTTGATTTGGCGAAGGAGCTCAATCTCTCTTGCCGAGACGACCATGTGTTGCTCAGCCATTATCTGGACTTGCTTGCGGTCCGCGAGTAGCAACGCCAGAACCTCCCCGTCCACAGTTATCGTGGTACGGCCCTGGCGAGGCACCCCAAGGCTACCAGCAACGCCGCTTGGCATCCCATTTGACCTCCCTCCATTCTCGGAAGCCATCCTATTACTGTAAGCTCAGACAGCCAACAGAAATCGGCAGAGGAAAAATATAACGATGGCATACCCCCACGGTATTTAAATTACCTCGGACGAGCGTCCTGATCACCCGAACCATCGGTTCCAACGCCACTACCATAAAACCTTGCCACGCGTCATAGCTTCCGTGGCCGCTTACGGGAAGCGAAGAATCGCTCCCCCTTTACCAAAAAAGATAAATAAATGACGGCGCACCGATAAACACCCTCCTTCTTGGGACCGAACCCCTTTGAAAAGCGCGCCCGCCTCTTCGCCTTGCGCGGGCCGAGTTACCCAACTTCGACTCTAACCGGGATACCTCTGCAATCCTTGGCCATCACCTGTCGAGCTATCTTATCACTCGGCCTAAGCCAAGCTATCACGTCACTCGGCTTCGTCTGAGCTACCCCTATACCTCGGCCTCGACCGAGACATTTATGTAAATCCGAACTAATCGGCCGAAGGACGCGAGCAAGTCATAACTTGTTCACAGTCGAAAGGAAGTCTGCAACAAAAAGATTGGCTAAAATGGAAAGCAAATGGGGGCCAAGAGCCCGTTCATTGAAAATCCAGACCAAACTACATGTCTAAAAAAGGCAAAAGTACACAAATAACTCTTAGGGGTCAGGAGCTAGATCGGTTCCAGCAGTGCCCTCAACAACGCTCGGGGAAGCCTGGCTCGTTTCGCCCACTTCAAAGGTTGTGTTTCCTGGGCGATGGATTTGAGGCATCCTTCAGGGGCCGTGGCCTCACTAGCATCCAGAATATCGTCAAGGTCAACGTCCGAAGCATCATCGTATTCATCCTCTTCAGCTCCTGGGGTACAAGCCTCAGAGATTTCAACATCCAAGAAGGAAAGGTCCCATTTAGATGCTCCTTGGATATTTTACTTCGAACGTCCTCCACCAAGCTGGAAGGCATCGACACAATTTACATCTTGCTCGCCCCTGAGCAGAGCGAGCCGCATCTCGGCTTCAGCAGTTGGTTTCGAAGTAGGGTGACCTGCCCCTCGGTTTCAACAGTTTGACTCCGCAGTAAGGCAATCTGCTCCTCGGTCTCAGCAACCCACCTTTCGAGCTCTGAGCTCCTCCCTCGGCTGGATGCCAATTCCTCTTGCAGGGTCTATATTTGGCTCCGATTCTCCAGCTCCGCCTTCTTCATCTGCAAAAATAGAGTTAGCAGTGCCAAGGCGGGCTAGCAAGGGAAGCCAAAAAGGAGGTAGTACCATACCTCCTCCTCCTGCCAGATAACTTCTGGGTCAACTCCTTGACTCGTCAAAAGCCCTCAATTTATTGGCCTTAACCCGCACGATCCTGCCCTTGAGATCGCTGATCTTCGACTGCCTACTGTTAGCTTCTCCCCAGGCTTGGGAAAGCTCACCATCAAGTTGGGTTAACCTTTCTTGGTGCCTTTTGATCCTGTCATCCCTGTCAGCTATACCACGGTTGAGTTGCCATACCTTCTCCTCCAACGCCAAGCATCTTGTTCAGGCGATTTCTCTCCTCGACGGCTTCTCTCCTCTGCCTGCCTAGGCTCTCGCTAAACTATTTCTTGACAGTCTCCATTTCTCCAGCATGCCTAGACTTGATCTGCGATAACTCCAGGCATGCGTCATCATACCTCGCCAGGAGCCCGTGTAGCTCTTTAATTTCGAGCCTCAGCTTGGACGCATCATCTAGGGCAGCATGATGCAGCACCCTCATCTTCGCCAAATTTCGTTGGCGGTATCCAGAGCTTGCTCAAACGTATCAGACGCCTCCGCTCGTGATCAAAGCTCGGCGCTGACTCTCCTGGCCTGGGCGCTGGCCCCTGTCGCCAGGTTCAAGCGCCAGCATAGCGCCCTAGTGATCAAAGCACTCTGCAGAATGAAGCACAAGTGAGAAGAGAGTGACCAAGCTAACCAAAAGCACTCACTACTCGGGAATAATGACTCACCCGGGAGATGTAGGACCTGGCTAGCTCCATGAGGGTAGAATTGTTGATCTCGGGGAGGAGATGGGCTTCCGTCACCATATTCGCTGGCCAAACGCGGCGTCAACTAGGTCTAGGTCTGCGAACTCATTCACCGAGGGACCTGCGCTCGGGTACAATGCTGACCTCATTAGGGCAGCAAACGCCACCTCAATAGCCGATTCCGAACTACCGGGCTGACCATCGCCATCGAAGGATCGATCCAGATGACCTCCGACTGAGAAGCCTTTAACCTCTCGGCCTCCCTCAGCAGAATTCTAACCTGGGATTCTTCGGATAACTCGACCAGCCCAGGCGCCAGTTTTTCTGGAACTTTGGTGGAAGAAGCTTCGGCTGCAAGACCTTTACCTTGCTCTCTCCCCTTGTCCGAGCTCCTTCCCTCGATCATGGGTACTTGCTCCTCCCCCGCAGGCTCCACCAATGCCTCGGTATGTTCATCAACTTCCCAACCACTCTAGCAGGAAGTTCTTCAGTCGTAGGCTCCTTTTGAGCCTCCACCACAGTCGGCCCAACGTCGCTGCCCCTAAATCCCTCATGTCCTTCTGCCAAAGCCAGAGGCATTTCCTCGCTCGGAGGAGGGCCCTCAGAGGCACAAACCTCCGCTGTGCCAGCCATTGGCTCACCTTCAAAAGAAGAGGCTCCCAGACAAGCCAACAGAGTTTCATCGGGCTGTCTACTATTTCCACCACAAGTGGACAGGGGGCCTCAGCAGTCCTCTCCGTATCCTCCTTTGCTTTCAGCGCTTCCGCCGTGACTGCCTCAACCTCTGGCGAGTGCTCCTCGGAGAAACGAGCCATCTTCTCGGGCTTGCGTTTCTCCCCTCCGCTGCTCTCCCTCGGACGCTTGCTAAATCCTTCTTGATACGGCCCGATAGCTCAGACTTCTTGGCTGCGGGAACAGAGAGCAAGCGGTCAGACCGAGATATATTTGCTCAAGCGAAATCAATGGAAAAAGAAAAAAACTTACTATGCAGGTCAAGGGGCTAAGCCCGATGGCGAAAAGAGCCTCCTCCGACAGTAAATCATTGGCCGAAAATGTTCTACCATCACGAAGGACCTCCAAGTCCTCCTCCTGCTCGGATAGAATCAAATGTGCTTCCACGTCTCGAACAAAGTTTCCCATCCCAGGAAAGTCGGAGCCAATGTTCCCTTCGGCAATAAAAACCTAACCTTCCACTCTTTTATGGATGATGGCTTATCCGTTATCGTCTTGAATGACCTCCGAGGTCCAATGTAAGGCCATTCTGATTTCCTCCCAGGCATCAGATAATAACAGATGCGAAGAGAGGAAGAGTTGCCGTTACCTGAATCCGCTGCACATCGAGATAAACCCGATGACGCTGCGCCAACTGTTGGGAGCCACCATCATCGGGCAAATATTGTAGAACCTCATGATTTCCTTCACCAAGGGATGGAGGGAAATCGAAGGCCCATCTTCAGACTCTCTTCGTAAAGAAAGACCCGCGCTCCAGATCTTGCGAAACCCTATGCTCGGGCTCCGGCAATGTCAGAAGAATATCCGAGGGAATGCCATACTTTTGGCGTATCCTCCCAAATCCTCGGCAGCAATCTCCGAAACCATATCATCGGGGCTCATCATCCTGTTGGCCGAGAGAAGCACCAAGCGAAATTACAGAGGAAGCAAAGAGCAAGATTCTCCAAAGAAGAACGAAAGAGCGCTATAAATAGAAATGACGCTGTTTCGACTTTGCTTTCCCTCAAAGAAACCACCTTAAGAGAAAGATAGGGCGTCCCAACTGAGACGCCCGGAACCGCCATTGCGGATGCCGTAAAAACTGGGATTTGCTACGCGGTAATTCCCTAACCGCTGCCTCAAAGGAGCCTTATGTGACATGCCCTGTAAAGGCACATCTCACAAAGGCACGGCGGCCGCGCAACATTAAATAGGGCATCATTGCGCAGGCTATCAAACACGGATCCCTCCGTTCAAGTCATGCCACCTGGAATTATACTCCCTACGCCCGAACTTACATTTCGAACTAGGAGTGGGGGGCATGTGTTGAGGGGTAAAATCACTGTGTGTCAATAATCGTGCACATGGCTAGAACCAGCCCTGATTCCTATCCGCTATGCGACACCCGCCCGAGATAAGTCAGCCTCGATAAGTTGGGGCGCCTTAACCCCCTCGCCGAGTCAAGGACTCCCAAGGCGCGGATCGTCTCTCGGCCCCAGCCGAGCTATATCATCTCTCTCGACCCAGCCGAGCCATATCATCTCTCTCAGTCCCAGCCGAGCTATATCCTCTCTCGGCCCAAGCCGAGCTATATCCTCTCTCTCGGCTCCAACCGAGCTATATCCTCTCTCTCGGCCCCAGCCGAGCTATCATCCCTCTCGGTCCCAGCCGAGCTATATCCTCTCTCGGCCCCAGCCGAGCTATATCATCTCTCTCGGCCTCAGCCAAGCTATATCCTCTCTCTCGGTCTCAGCCGAGCTATATCATATCTCTCGGCCCCAGCCGAGCTATGTCATCTCTCGGCCCCAACCGAGCTATCATCTTTCGGCCCCTCTAGCCGATCTCTCCCATCGCTCGGCCTAGCCCGAGCGATATCTATGCCTCTGTGGAATTCGATGCGAAAGAACCTGAATTCGTAAGATTCCAAATAGAAATCATATCCGGGAGTGACCTAGGACCCGCGAGAGTGGCCTAGGGCCCTGGAGCCTATGTCCTCACCACATCTCGAGACATCAACAGGCTCTCCTAGCCGTCGATCCTCTAACCAACTAGATACGAATCCTACCGGCCTCATAACAAACTGGATTCAGATCCTAACGACTTTCGGACCCACGACGTCCCTAGGGATTCAGGTGATCTTTTATAAATATAGTCGTCTGTCGACTCCTCAAGTATGCGCATACTTGCTCACTGGAACCCTCTTTTCTTCTGCCTTAGCTTCCGCCATTAGCGCTCTGCTTAGAGCCCGGGAGGGACTCTTCAGCGAGAGCCTTCTCTCCATTTTTGTTGATTGCTTATCTTCACTGACTTGAGCGTCGGAGGGTCTTCCGCAGAGGGCCATCCCCAACGTCTCTTGCGTGAGGACTGTTTTGTAGGTCCATCCAGGCGAAGAGCCTGCGCTGCAGCCCGATCGCGCTCGAGTCGGAGGACAGATTTTAGCAGTAACAGTAGCCAAAGAAAGGAGGCACGAAGGCCAATGAGAGTCGATGTCAACGTAAAAGGGAAGTCCATGCCGATTGAAGGGGAAGAGCCTATATCAAAGGTGGAGGGAGCCAGTGTCGGAAGGATGGGGTGAAGAGAAAATATAAAGAATAATTTAAAATATATATATATATATATATATATATATATAGGTGAAGGAGGGAGCCAGTGTCGAAGGATGGGGTGAAGAGAAAATATAAAAAATAATTTAAAATTTTATTTTATATATATATATATATATATATATATATATATATATATGTGGGTATCGAAAGTAAATTTTTAGGTGGAGATAGAAACTCCCGTATCTTTGGGTTAGGTGTAGTCGTGCAGAAAGGCCGAGCATATATTCTTTTCTTTTTTTTCCAGAAATTTCGCTCTCAAAACCACGCGTTGGAATGGGATGCCACCCCCGGTTTTAGTCACGGAAGCTGCTCGGTCCTGCTGACCGCATCTTTGCAGTCCGGTACTAAATGAACGAGCAATGCAACCCCTTCCATCCAGGAAACTTCTTCAGGTTGTGGAAACCCAAACCTGCAGGCGTTCACCCCCGGTTTTCTCTCCTACCTCTCTTCATCTTTCACCCAGCTATATAAAGATCTCCTCCTCCCAGATCGAACTTCACAAATTAGAGAGCTTCGTCTCATCAGATCGAACTTCACAAATTAGAGGGCTTTGTTCTACCCAAAAAACCACAAGTGAATTCATAGTATCAGAGAGAGAAAGAGAGATGGCCTCTGCAAGCAAGGCTTCTTTGATCGTGGCAGCAAGCATGGGGTCTTTAATTCAGGCCAAGAGGACGTTTTCCTCTTCTGTTGATATTGAGAGGACTGCGGGGAGGCTTGAGAGATCCAAGCGAACGGAGAAGACGCTGGAGAAGGTTATGTTCTTGAGCTGTTATGGGCCCAAGTAGAGATCTGAAATATTCTGAACAATCTCCGCTTTGCTGTCTTTTATTTTTTGCCCCCTTTTTGTAAATTTTGGAAGTTTTTAACTCCGTTTGTGAGTAAGACTAAAATTTTTGGAAAATGGTCCTTTGCGTTGCTTGGAGTTGCAGCAATACGATTGAGATTTCTGGCTCCAAAGATCTTGCAATTATCGGGAACCTCTTTAATCAGCCATGTTTATTATTTTGTCATGTGGACGTACACTAACGTGATTTATGCGCAGCAGAGATCACCCTAAACTTATAATATGCATGAGTTCAACTTTTGCGTTAATTTGAGGTTCATAATATGAAGTGAAAAGAAGGCCGTCTCTACAATAATAATTAAAAAATAAATAAATAAAATAGTTTTGCAAAGTTGATGCTTAAGGGTTGATTTTCTCTAAATTTGTTTGTTAAAGTTCCAACGACGCTCCATCTGTTTTTTTTTTTTTTTTCACTTCCTTGGATGGGACGTCAGGTCAACGTAGTGGCCCACCCACTTCTCTACTTTAACTACATGACTCAGGCTTCCAACCCCTATGGTGTCTAGTCTCAACCCAAGTCTCTATTATTCTGGCCGTGAGCCACCTTCACCATGCTTACATGGGAGATAATTAGGTAAAGTTCAGGCATAAGGATCTATTGACCTAATTATTAATTTTAATAAATAATAAAATTATATAAGTATATTTTTTATATTACTAATAATTTTAATTAAGTATGTTAAGTATCTAAATGTTTAATTAATCAAAATCTAAGAAAAAATTGAGTTTGAATTCATTTCTGATGTCAAGTGTCAAGTTTCAGACATTTGAACCAACTCTAGAAATATTAGAGCCAACTCCGAAGCGTATCGGAACAGTTTGGCATTTTCGGCATGGATTAGAGCCGACTCTTGTAAGGAATTAGAGCCGACTCTAATAGTTATACATAGAGTGATTTTTTCGAAGCTCAATTAGAGCCGGCTCTCGCATTTATTAGAATCGACTCTAACAGGTAAAGATGTCAACCCCATGAAAGCCAGAGCCGACTCCACGACGAGCAAATGTTACCGTTTTGAGCATCCGGACTTAGAGCCGACTCTAATCTGTCAGAGATGAATTTCAGAGTTGTCAGAAACGACTCAAAAGTTTATCTTTTCTCCAACGGATTTCAATGTCTCTTTTCTCTTTCATGTTAAACCCATCCTCAATCATTTTAACAGCTAGCTTTCTTCAAAAGAAGATTATGAAGAGATTATAAAAGGGAGCCAATCGACTGTTTTGAAAAGAAGAATAAGAGAGAATACAAGAGAAAAATCAAAAAGAAAAAAATTAATATTTGAAATCCCAAGTGTTCGAAAACGAGTTTAGAAAAATCAAAAGCACTCAAAAGCCAATCTTAAAGGATTTTCATCAAATAGAAAGAAGAAGAAGAGATCTCTAGTTCTTCAAAAGTCTCTACATCAATGATTCTTCCAAAGCTTCAAGCCCAACTCGAGGAATATCATTTTGAGAAAAAAAAGAAAAGAAAAAAAGCTCAACTTCAGAAATCCTCTAATCAGGCTCTTCTATTTCTATCTTGTTTATATTGCTTATTTGCTCATTTAAAGAGCTTTATTTCTGTTGTAACCTTATTATTAAAACATTTGGTTACTGATTCAATTAGGAAAATTAAATTAGGTGAGGCAATTATGCCTTGTGCAAGCTAGGAAGCTTGTGATATGTTTTGTATTGGTGAACTTGTGAAAATCGGCTGGTTCGTTGTGATTCCATTATAAAATAAGTTTGAGTTGTGAGCTTAAAAAATAACTATGTTGTAATCAAAGTGATTATAGTGTGCCCAAGAGTTGCTTGAGAGTGGATATAGGTGTAGCTAACACCGAACCACTATAAATCTTTTGTGTTTGTCGTGCTTGTCTCTCTTTCTCTCTACTCAATCTTTTATGCTCCGCTTTGCATCATTAGCGCAACTCCTATTGCATCATCTATAGTGCATCTTTTTGAGAAATTATTTTAAAAGTACCAAAATTTTTAGGAACCCAATTCATCCCTCCTCTTAGGTTCCATATAGACCATTAGAATCTCTCATTGAATAATTTTTTCTCCTTTCAGACTTTCTCCCATGTGAGTATTTATCTTAAAATTCATAAAATCCTAATTTGTGCTAGCTTAAAATTCAAAAAATTAAAATATATTTTTATATTATATAGAACTTAAAATTCTACTTCATCTACAACATCATATGTTTCATATAAGCATAGGTAGTTTTTATTTTTAATAAAAAATTCTAAACCTAACTCAGAGAATTTTTGTGAGACCTTAAAAGAGATCTTGTTGGATGCACGTGGCATTAAGGATTTAAGAAAAAGAATTTCTAAATAGGAAAGAGATCTTAATAATTTTAGAGTTTGATAAAAAAATATAATTTGTTGCTGCCAAGTCACTTGTGATGAGCGCCGGATGTGGTGAGATCTTCGGGACATCCAAGAAGTGGAAAAATCACCTTCTTCCTTCAGTGACCTGCAAGAAGCCCCGGGCCGGTGATTTCGATGGGGACCCTCCGACGCTTAAGTTAGCGAGCTTGTTCAACAGGAATGTATTGCGTATATGTTATTTTAAAGGAGAAGAAGAAGAAGTAGAAGAAGATCCCCCGCCCTAAGCTCGGGGTCCTCCTTTTATACATGTTCGGGGGTTCCTTTTACCTTGTTCTGTTGGAGGCATCGAATCTTTCTTGTTAGAATGAGCTCTGTGAATGGCAGGTTGTTGGGCTGTTGCTGAATGGGTGCCATGCATATCGGCACCTGCGGGATGTGTTAGCACTTGCCCGTGATTTCGACGAGCGAGATATGCGGTAGTGGATGTCTCGAATCCCAGGGTCCGATATCCAAGGTTGGTTTTACTATGCTAGGAAAGCACACAACATAAGACCCCAAGTTAAAGCCGAAGCCGAAGCTGGAGGCCGGAGCCGGAGGCTGGAGCTGGAGCCAGAGGTTGGAGCTGAAGTTGGAGGCCGGAGCTCGAGGCCGGAGCTGAAGCCAGAGGCCGAAGCTAGAGGCCAGAGCCGGAGCCAGAGGCCGGAGCCGAAGCCGAAGTCACTTGTGATATGTTTTGTATTGGTGAACCTGTGAAAATCGGCTGGTTCGTTGTGATTCCATTGTAAAATAAGTTTGAATTGTGAGCTTGAAAAATAACTCTGTTGTAATCAAAGTGATTATTGTGTGCTCAAGAGTTGCTTGGGAGTGGATATAGGTGTAGCTAACACCGAACCACTATAAATCTTTAGTGTTTGTCGTGCTTGTCTCTCTTTCTCTCTACTCGATCTTTTATGCTCCGCTTTGCATCATTAATGCAACTCCTATTGCATCATCTAAAGTGCATCTTTTGAAAAATTATTTTAAAAGTACCAAAATTTTTAGGAACCCAATTCATCCCTCCTCTTAGGTTCCATATAGGCCATCAGAATATCTCATTGAATAATTTTTTCTCCTTTCAGACTTTCTCCCATGTGAGTATTTATCTTAAAATTCATAAAATCCTAATTTGTGCTAGCTTAAAATTCAAAAATAAAAAATATATTTTTATATTATATAGAACTTAAAATTCTACTTCATCTACAACATCATATGTTTCATATAAGCATAGGTAGTTTTTATTTTTAATAAAAAATTCTAAACATAACTCATAGAATTTTTGTGAGACCTTAAAAGAGATCTTGTTGGATGCATGTGGTGTTAAGGATTTAAGAAAAAGAATTTCTAAATAGGAAAGAGATCTTAATAATTTTAGAGTTTGATAAAAAAATATAATTTGTTGCTACCAAGTCACTTGTGATGAGCGCCGGGTGTGATGAGATCTTCGGGGACCTCCAAAGAAGTGGAAAAATCGCCTTCTTCCTTCAGTGACTTGCAAGAAGCCCCGGGCCGGTGATTTCAGCGGGGACCCTCCGATGCTCAGGTTAGCGAGCTTGTTCAACAGAAATGTATTGCGTGTATGTTTTTTTAAAGGAGAAGAAGAAGAAGAAGAAGATCCCCTGCCTTAAGCTCGGGGTCCTCCATTTATACCTGTTCGGGGGTTCCTTTTACCTCGTTCTATTGGAGGCATCGAATCTTTCTTGTTAGGATGAGCTCTATGAACGGTAGGTTGTTGGGCTGTTGCTGAATGGGTGCCGTGCATATCGGCACCTGCGGGATGTGTTAGCACTTGCCCATGATTTCGGCGAGCGAGATATGCGGTAGTAGATGTCTCGAACCTAGGGTCCGATATCTGAGGTTGGCTTTACTATGCTAGGAAAGCACACAACATAAGGCCCCAAGTTAAAGCCAAAGCCGAAGCTGGAGGCTGGAGCCGGAGGCCGGAGCCGGAGCCAGAGGTTGGAGCTGAAGTTGGAGGCCGGAGCCAAAGCCAGAGGCCGAAGCTAGAGGCCGAAGCTGGAGGCCAGAGCCGGAGCCAGAGGCCAGAGCCGAAGCTAGAGGCCGGAGCCGAGCTGAAGTCACTTGTGATATGTTTTGTATTGGTGAACATGTGAAAATCGGCTGGTTCGTTGTGATTCCTTGTAAAATAAGTTTGAGTTGTGAGCTTAAAAAATAACTCTGTTGTAATCAAAGTGATTATAGTGTGCCCAAGAGTTGCTTAGGAGTGGATATAGGTGTAGCTAACACCGAACGACTATAAATCTTTTGTGTTTGTCGTGCTTGTCTCTCTTTCTCTCTACTCAATCTTTTATGCTCTGCTTTGCATCATTAGCGCAACTCTTATTGCATCATCTATAGTGCATATTTTGAGAAATATATTAAAAGTACCAAAATTTTTAGGAACCCAATTCATCCCTCCTCTTAGGTTCCATATAGGCCATCAGAATCTCTCATTGAATAATTTTTTCTCCTTTCAGACTTTCTCCCATGTGAGTATTTATCTTAAAATTCATAAAATCCTAATTTGTGCTAGCTTAAAATTCAAAAAATTAAAATATATTTTTATATTATATAGAACTTAAAATTCTACTTCATCTATAACATCATATGTTTCATATAAGCATAGGTAGTTTTTATTTTTAATAAAAAATTCTAAACCTAACTCATAGAATTTTTGTGAGACCTTAAAAGAGATCTTGTTGGATGTAAGTGGCGTTAAGGATTTAAGAAAAAGAATTTCTAAATAGGAAAGAGATCTTAATAATTTTAGAGTTTGATAAAAAATATAATTTGTTGATGCCAAGTCACTTGTGATGAGCGCCGGGTGTGGTGAGATCTTCGGGGACCTTCAAAGAAGTGGAAAATCGCCTTCTTCCTTCAATGACCTGCAAGAAGCCCTGGGTCGGTGATTTCGACAGGGACCCTCCGACGCTCAAGTTAGCGAGCTTGTTCAACAGGAATGTATTGCGTGTATGTTTTTTTAAAGGAGAAGAAGAAGAAGAAGAAGATCCCCTGCCCTAAGCTCAGGGTCCTCCTTTTATACCTGTTCGGGGGTTCCTTTTACCTCGTTCTGTTGGAGGCGTCGAATCTTTCTTGTTAGGATGAGCTCTGTGAACAGCAGGTTGTTGGGCTGTTGCTGAATGGGTGCCATGCATATTGGCACCTACGGGGTGTGTTAGCACTTGCCTGTGATTTCGGCGAGCGAGATATGCGGTAGTGGATGTCTCAAATCCCAGGGTGCGATATCCAAGGTTGGCTTTACTATGCTAGGAAAGCACACAACATAAGGCCCCAAGTTAAAGCTGAAGCCAAAGCTGGAGGCCGGAGCCAGAGCCAGAGGTTGGAGCTGAAGTTGGAGGCCGGAGCTCGAGGCCGTAGCCGAAGCCAGAGGCCGAAGCTGGAGGCCGAAGCTGGAGGCCAGAGCCGGAGCCAGAGGCCGGAGCCGAAGCTGGAGGCCAGAGCCGGAGCCAAAGCCAGAGGTCAAAGCTGGAGGCCGGAGCTGGAGGCTAAAGCCGGAGCCAGAGGCTGGAGCCGAAGCTGAAGGCCGGAGCCGGAGCCAGAGGCCGAAGCAAGGGTGAGGCCAAAACTGGAGGCCAAAGCCAGAGCTAGAGGCTGGAGCCGAAACTGGAGGCTGAAGCCAGAGCCAGAGGCCAAGAAATTAGGGGCCGAGGCGAGAGTGCCGACGCCCCAAAAACAAGTTATCAAATCATTTGATTCCGGGAATTGCGCTGGGCGTTATGCTGCCGCCCAGAGGAGATGATCAGCCACATCAGATACCCCCCACCCCTGAGATGGGTGGGCATACAGTTGCCAGCGAAAGGGGTGTTAATATCCACCAGGTGGCTGACCTCCGTGCCATTATTTCGTCCGTCCAGGCTGTTGGGATTGGGGAAGATTTTCCTAGGGCGAGGAGTTGTAAAAAGGTGGGCGTCATCATTGCGGTAATGTCACTACCACCTCTTTATTGGTGGTGTTTTTCGTGTTTCTCGTGTCGAGTGGCTGCCGAAACGGTTTCCAGTAGAAAGTGGATACATGGCCAGATTGGACAATGGCGGGATAATTTGAAATGGGGTTATAAAAGGAAAAAATCGTCCTTATCCTTCAATCTTCACCTTTTCTTGCATTACAATTTCTTACCTTGAATCCGCAAGCACCCGTTCATCCCCTGTTTCTGTTCCCCCCCGAGCTCTTTCTCCTTCAATCCCGGTTCGAGCTCTTCAGGTTAGCCTTCATTGCTTCTTCACCTTCTTGTTCTATTTCTGATTTTGGGGATCGTTCCCCTATTTCTTCCCAACCTTCTGCTTCCCCACTGACTCAGTGGACCACTTCATCTTTTGACCATGTTTCCTTAGAACGGCGGTGAACGAACGGACGTCCCGTAGCTGGGAACCATCTGGCTACCGGACGGGCCCCACCCCGGCACCGTCCGATCGTCGCCGATCCCTCTAGCGCTGTCAAGGAGTCTCCCAAATGGACTGCCTCCACCATGTCTGCTCAAGACATAGTGAACCTCGGAGCCAAGTACGATTTTCCTTCCAACATGCGTCTGTCCTACCCCACTCCCGATGACAGGGTAAGTTCTTCCAGTTCCGAGAGGATTGCCTTGTACGGGGCTTTCTTTAAGACTGGACTCTGGTTACTCATCCATCCTTTCATCCTCAACCTCCTGAATAGATACTCTTTGACGCCCTCCCAGTTAGTCCCTAATTCCATCCGAACCATTATTGGCTTTATGGTACTTTGCCACCTTCAAGGTATAGAGGCTAGCATCTCCTTATTCCGTAGTTTCTATACTCTCCGCAAACAGGCGGGTTGGTGGTCCTTTACCCCTAGACCCACTAGGATTCTCAAATTGTATCTTCCCACTTCCATCAAAGGATGGAAAGATAAGTTCTTTTTGCCGATGTCGAGGGGGTGAGCGGGAACTGGGGAACACCAAATACCGACGCCAATAGAGACTCTTCCATACTCCCGAGGGATCGAATGGTATTTGGGCAGCTTCTGACTGTTGATATCCCCTGATGCAACCAGCTCCTGACTGAAGAAAACCTCTGTCTCGCCGGCATTATTCCATCCAGTGGTGAGCGGTTGATTACTCGCCACTTATCTTTTTTTTTTTTTTTTTTTTCTTTTCTCTCCTTTTTTTTAACACTCTTCCTTTCTATTTTTTGATACAGGAATGGCACCATCACTTCGCGAGATAAGACAAACTGTTACAAAGAAGAGGAAAGTCAAGGGGAATGGGGCCCCTACCGAGAGGAGGGCCATCGTCAAAATTTCCAGGAGGGCCGAGGCTGGAAGGGCTGAGGTCATGGAGCCCTCGCGCGGGCGCGAGGCAGCAGGAACCCAAGCCGATGAGGCTGTACGGAGTGAAGCGGTAAGGGCCGAGACCAGCGAGGAATTAGGGTGGAGCGAGATGGGAGAAAGAGATTTGCCCTCACCAGCACCGGCTCCCCCTCCCATTATTCTGCTCGATCCCTCTTCGGAGTGAGGTGTTAAAGCACCGTCACCCCCGCCCGAAGCTGTCGAAGTGGAGCTGGCCCATTCAACTACAAAGTCGACTCCAAAAGCTGCCCTACCTCCTGAAGGGGCAACAACCGAGGCGCCTCCACCAGCAGAGGTGCTGGGGGAAGCAAAATCGGAGGCAGAGTCCTCACCCGCGGCCATCAAGTCAGCGGAGGGGAGTGGCGTTGATCCTTCTTTCCAGTCGATTTTGATGCGCTACAGCCGCTGGGCTGAGCGGACATTGGACCAGGCATCCGTGCCTGAGCTGCAGGGATTTCTTCGACATCAAAGGAAGGTCACATTCTTCGAGAAGCGTCCATGGCACATCTTTGGGTAAGCATTGTTCTATTCTCAATTTTTTTTTAGATTGTTTCTTCGTCTAACCCAGACAATCTGCCCAGGCATTGAATTCTATGATTGCCATGAGGGGACTTTGGTCCAATGCCGAAGCCACTCTCGATCACTTGGTAGAGGAAATTGAGAAATCCGGGCTAGGGCAGAGAGGGCGGAGATGGCCCTGGAGGATGCTCGAGCACAGACTGCTCAGGCGCAAAAGACTGAGGCCGAAGCCGAAGTCCTCCGGCTAAGGGCAGAGAGGGCAGAAGAGGCATAGGAAGTGGCCCAGCGTTAGGCGGCCAATGAGCTGGATAATGCTCAGGTGGCCGAAGAGAAACAGAGGATGGCAGAGGAGAAATTGAAGGTGGCGGAGTCAGAAGTGTACATGTTGAAGAACCGACTACACTCTGCCACCATTGAAATAGGTGCTGCCGAGGAGAGAGCTGAGAACGCGGAGGAAATCGCCCGCCAGTCTGATGCCAAGATTGCAGACCTAAAGGCCGCGGTGACCGAAGCCGAAAAGAAGATTGCCGAGGCTGAGAAAAAGGTCGCCGAGGCCGAGCAGAAAGCCTCCGAGGCGGAGAAGCGAGCCACTGAAGCCGTAGAGGATTTCCGGAAGTCCGGTGCCTTTAACAAGGAATTGGCCAAGTCGACGGCATTTGCATACGAAGGTGGCTTCCATGACTCAAGGAGAAAATCCAAAAGCTCTACGGCCTCGAAGGGATCGAGGGGTTGGAGCCAGACGAAGTCCCCGAGGATGACGACTTAGCTCCGAATGACCCATAGTTTCTTTTACTTTTGTTGTATTGCATCAAGTCCGATTTAAATCGGCAGTTTTGTAGACTTTTGCTATTAATGAAACCTTTGACCCATAATGCTCGTGTCTTGGATCATATTCAAGTCTTCTAGCGAGTGAGTTGAAATGAACCAAAAACCTATGACTAAAATACTGTGCGCAAAAGAACTACAACACGACTTTTGTCTATGGACATTGTCAGAAAATCAGCTAGAGAGCTGATGTAGGGTCAGTTTTTGTTGCTGACACGGGGGGTCAAACAAGCATTAATGCTGACCAAACTCATGCCGAAGCGGAGTCCCACTGAGCTCCGACGTGGAGTCGAACTTGTGCACCAACACAAAACCGAGCCAAGTGCCGACGCGGAGTCGAACTAGGTACAGACGCGGAGCCGGGCTTAAGTGCCAATGCAGAGCTAGGTTTCAGGTGCCGATGCAGAGCTGAGCTTCAAGTACCGACGCATAGCCGGGCTTAGAGTGTCGACGCGGAGCCGGGCTTAGAGTGCCGACATGGAGCCAGGCTTAGAGTGCCAACGCAGATCCAAACTTCAGGTGCCGATGCGGAGCCGGGCTTAGAGTGCCGATGCGGAGCCGGGCTTAGAGTGCCGATGCAGAGCCGGGCTTAAGGTGCCAACGCGGAGCCAGGCTTAGAGTGCCGACGCAGAGCCGAGCTTAGAGTGAGAAGGGAGATCATTCGAAAATATGGCAATAAAAATATTCTGAATAGTATTCCGGCAAGCAGGTTCAAATTAAAGGAAATTAGAAAACTACTGATAATACCGACGAAGGTTGTCTGCGTTCCAAGTGCGGGGGAGAGGCTTCCCGTCTAGCCCCTCAACTTTGTATGCTCCATAATGAAGTACCTCCGTGACACGATAGGGTCCTTCCCATTTTGGTGCTAGCTTGCCTCCTTCCGTCGGCTTTGATATTTTAGCTCGTCGAAGGACTAGGTCTCTGGGGCGGAATGCCTTAGATCGTACTCGGGCATTATAATATCTGGCTGCCCACTGACGGAAGGCTGCCATGCGGAGCCGCGCTTGGTCTCGCAATTCTTCCACTAAGTCGAGGTCGGCCCGCAGTTGACTTGGGTTGTCCCCTTTGCTGTATAACTCTGTCCGGAGGCTTGGGACATTATCTCCATAGGGATGACGGATTTGGATCCGAAAACCAGGCTGAAAGGAGTTTCTCTAGTGGGTGCTTGTGGCGTTGTGTGGTAGGCCCACAGTACACTGGGAAGCTCTTCCACCCATCATCCTTTGCATTCATCTAACCGGGCCCTAAGTCCTTGGAGAATAATGCGATTGGTCATCTCGGCTACGCCATTGGTCTGAGGGTGCCCCACAAAGGTGAACCGTTGATGAATACCCAGCCCGATGCAGAACTCTCGGAAGGCCGCGTTGTCAAACTGTCGGCCATTATCAATGACGAGGGTGTGCAGCAACCGAAACCGGCACACTACAGACTTCCAAAAGAAGGTTCTCACCTTGCCTTCAGTGATCTTGGCGAGTGCTTCGGCCTCGATCCACTTGGTGAAATGTCGATGGCTACCAGTAGGAATTTACGTTGACCAGAGGCTGGAGGGAATGGTCCCAGGATGTCCATACCCCACTGGGTGAAGGGCCAAGGTGCGGCCAGGGGGGTCAGCTGGGACGTTGGTTGACGTTGAATATTGGCATGGCGCTGGCAACTGTCGCATTTCTTGGCAAGCTCGGACGCATCCTCCTGCATTGTTAGCCAATAATATCTTGTCACAAAGCTTTGTATGCCAGAGCTCTGCCCCCCAAATGACTTCCGCATATGCCTTCATGTATCTCCCGCAGGATGTAATCCGCCTCTGTAGGGCTGACACACATGAGGACTGGGTATGAGAACGATCTTCGGTAGAGTTTTCCTTCCATTATAAAAAACTTCGGGATCCATCTTTTGAGCTACCTGGCGTCGGCCGGGTCTTCGGGGAGGGTACCGTTGGTAAGGTACTGGACATAAGCATCCATCCAGGAAGGCTCTTGCTCAACTGGTAGGGCTTCTTCTATTGCTTCGGTACTTGGGGCTTCCAGATGCTCTATGTAAGCTCTTCCTAACATCCCGTCAGCTGAGGTGGAGAGATGGGACAAGGCGTCTGCTCTAGCATTCTCCCCTCGAGAAATGTAGCTGACATTGAAGTAGGTTAAGAGAGAAGCTTGCGACTGCACTATACTCAAGTAGCAGGACATGATAGGATCCCGCGCTTCATATTCTCCTGTGATTTGGCCAGTGACCAGCTGGGAGTCAGTGAATGCTCTGAGGCGCTTCACCCCGAGCTCCCGAGCAATCTTATTCCAGACAGTAGGGCTTCATACTCCGCCTAGTTGTTGGTGGCTGGAAAGAGAAAGCGAAGTGTGCACTCGGTTACAACTCCGTCCGAGTTGGCCAAAATGAAGCCCGCTCCGCTCCCTTAAGAATTTGATGCTCTGTCCACATGAAGGATCCATTCATCCTCTCCGGTCCCAGAAGTTGAGGGGTTTGCAGGGGCCTCTTCGGGTTGCTTCTCGCCCCAGGTGCATTCGACCATTAAATCTACCAGGACCTGGGATTTTATGGCTAACCGGAGATGAAAAGATAGGTCAAATTCTTCCAGCATGAGCGCCCACTTCGCCAGTCGGTCCGAGGTGTCCGGGCGAGTGAGAATCGCCTTGAGAGGTTGGTCCATGACCACTACGATCGGATGAGCTTGAAAATATGGTCGGAGGCGCTGGGTGGATACAATCAGCGCGAAGATAATCTTCTTAATCTTTAAGTACCTGGTCTCCGCATTATGGAGCACCTTGCTAGTGTAATACATCGGCTTTTGTGTGCCATTGGTGTCCATGCAAACCAGCACGGAACTGACAACTTCGGGAGAAGCCGCAAGGAATAGAAGAAGTTCTTCTCCACCCGTTGGCTTGGACAGCAGCGGCAGGATGGATAGAAATTCTTTCAGTCCCTCGAAGGCCTTCTGACACTCTTTCGTTCATTCGAATCCATTGGCCCTGTGGAGCGCCTTGAAGAAAGGCAAGCACCTCTCAGCGGACTTGGACAAAAAGCGGCTCAAGGCCGCCACCCTTCCCATCATGCGCTGCACTTCCTTCTTATTGGTGGGAGACCTTATGTCCAAGATGGCTTGAACTTTATCAGGGTTCTCCTTGATTCCTTGTCGGGTCACCATGAAACCCAAGAATTTGCCGGCTGTCACCCCAAAGGCGCATTTGCGTGGGTTCAGCCTCATTTGGTATCGACGGAGGTTGTTGAAGGTCTCCGTTAGGTCGGCAATATGGCTGGTGGCATGGACACTTTTTGTCAGCATGTCATCCACGTACACTTCCATGTTGCACCCAATCTGGTCTTCGAAGACTTTGTTTATTAGCCTTTGGTAAGTGGTCCCCGCGTTCTTCAGTCTGAACGGCATTACCTTGTAGCAGTACAATCCCTTCTCAGTTATGAAGGAGGTAGCTTCCTCATCCACCGGGTTCATCCTAATTTGGTTGTACCCGGAGAAGGCATCCATGAAACTAAGGGTCTCATGGCCAGATGTAGCGTCCACCAGTTGATCGATCCAAGGCAACGGGAAGCTATCCTTGGGGTATGCTTTGTTGAGGTCGGTGAAGTCTACGCACATCCTCCAGCTCCCATTAGTCTTACAGACCATCACAACATTGGCTAACCATTCAAGCTAGTGAACTTCTCGAATATGGCCTGCAGTTATCAGCTTACGAACTTCCTCATCGATAGCTTTCTGTCTATCCGGTGCAAAGCTCCTTTTCTTCTGTCAAACCAGCCGGCACTCTAGCTTGAGGTTGAGCCGATGGGTGATCATCTCCTCAGGGATGCCTGGCATGTCTGATGATGACCATGCGAAGATGTCAGCGTTGGCACGCAGGAAAGTGAGGAGCTGATCGCGTGCCTCTTCCGGGAGCAGCGCTCCAACCTGGACGGTCCTCGTCGGGTCCTCTCCCAAGGGGAAGGTTAGGAGGTGCTCAGCTGGCTCTCCTCTCCTCCCCAATTCTCGAGGGTCAAGTGGCTCAGGCGCTACTGCTAACACCGCCTCTAGCGGACTGGAGGATAAGTGGCAGCAAAGCGGTGGTGGGCTTTGCTCTCCCTTCATTTCTCCGACCCCTTTGTCAGTGGGAAACCTCACCAACAATCTCTTGGTGGAGATGACGACAACTAGCAAATTCAAGCCCGGCCTTCCCAGGATAGCGTTGTAAGCCAATGGGATCCGGATCACCAGGAAATTTATGACTACATACTCTGACACGGTGGAGTCCCTGCCGTGACAGGGAGGGCGATCTCCCCTTCGACGCTCACAGAATCTCCAGTAAAGCCCATCAAAGGCGTGGTGATGGGTCGAAGGGAGGAGTTTGATAGATTCATCCGAACAAAGGCCTTGTAGCTCAAAACATCCACAGAACTTTCACTATCCACTAAAATTCTTTTTACAGGATGTTTGGCTATGGTCATGGACACGACGACGCTGTCGTCATGCTTATTAACTACCCCATCTAAGTCCTTCCTAAAGAAAGGAATTACATAATCTACCCCCTCTCGTCGTCTTTTCGAGCTGCTGCCTGCCCCCCAAGAAATCATGGCTATTGTCTTTTACGTAGGGGCATTGTCGATGCCAGTCTGAAGCGCAGGAGGCGCCAATGAACCCGGAGCAGGTAGGTTCCCTCTTCAAATGAACTTGCCCAAGTGACCCTATTGGATAAGCTCTTCGATGGCCTTCTTCAAATAGTGGCAGTCCTCAGTGTCATGACCGTAGTCTCGGTGATACCGGCAGTAAAGTTCTTTGCTGCAGGGGATCCCTCACTTCATGTGAGGTGGACGTCGAAAGTAGGGCTCCTCCTCAATCTCCAGTAGGATGTAGGATATCGGAGCCAAGAGGAGGGTGAACTGCTCCTTGGGAACAAGCATCTGAGGCCGGTGGTTTGAGCGATGGGGAGGCTCAGGCTTCCTGGATAGTGCTCCAGCAGGCTCTGTGGATGCTGATTTTTTGCTGAAACTTTTATCAGCCTCCCTCCTAGAAGAGTCTGCTTCGTCGGCGCGAATGTACTTCTGCGCCCGGCTTAGAAGCTCGGTGTAGGAGCCAGGAGGCTTCTTATCCAGGGAATAGGCAAATCTAGAAGGACGAAGTCCTCGCTTCAGGGCCAAGGTGGTCACAGAATCATCCAAGTTATACACCTCCAGTGTTGCCTCCTTGAACCGAGCAACGAAGTCCTTCAGGGTCTCGCTACTCCTTTGCTGGACAGCGAACAAGCTATCGGCCACTCGAGGGATCTTCCGACACACATCAAAGTGGGCCAAGAAAGATCGCTCGAGCTATCGGAAGGAATTGATGCTGCGCAGTGGCAAGCGAGAATACCACGCACGTGCCACCTTACGAAGTGTGGCAAGAAAGGCGACACACAAGAGGGAGTCCGTCGCTCCCTAGACTTGCATGAGAACCTTATAGCTCTCCATGTGGTCCAGAGGATCTATCATGCCGTCGTACGGGTCCAACTGGGGAAGGCGGAATCGGGGCAGAGCCGGCTCCTCCATGATGCGGCGGAAGAGCGGGGGATGGTGATCGTAGTCCATCCCGTAAGGGTTGGCGATCCGGCAACTAAGTTCCTCCAACCATTGATGATACTCATCGAGCCACTGTTCGGTCCGACGAGTGGCCTTCCTGTTGGTGTCATCTTTAGAGGAGTCAGAAGATGAAGCCAGGGAAGACCACCGGTGCCAGGAGTACACCCGTCTTGGCTCCTTCTCACCAGGCTGCCGGTGAGAACGATCAGAATGACGGGAGAGAGACCGCCATCACTTTGAAGTCTCCCAACGACGAGGTTCTGGGGGCGAGTGGTGGGAGGCCTCAGGTGGAGTCCCGCCTCGATGAGATTGATTTGCTCCCTACCCCCCTTCGTGAGGCGGAGGGGGCTGAGGTGCGGCGGCAAAGTAGTGTTCCTATAATTCCCGGACCATCGTCATCAGATCCTGTACCTGATGAGTTAGAACATCAAGCCGATCGGACTGGTTCATCTGTGGTGGTGCAGGGGGCAGAACATGGAGGTTGGCCTCCGATTGTTCAGCCCACGGAAGGCATTCCGCGGCATGGCTGGTGGAAGCTTCCTGAGCTCGCGTTGTCACCATCGTCTTCCTTGTAGAAGTAGTGAGGTCACAGGGAGAACTTTCGCCTACTGCGTGTGTGGCCCCTACCTGGCGTGTCAATCTGTTACTGCCAAGTCACTTGTGATGAGCGCCGGATGTGTGTGATCTTCGGGGACCTCCAAAGAAGTGGAAAAATCACCTTCTTCCTCTAGGGACCTGTAAGAAGCCCCGGGCCGATGATTTCGGTGGGAACCCTCCGACGCTCAAGTTAGCAAGCTTGTTCAACAGGAATGTATTGCGTGTGTATTTTTTAAAAGGAGAAGAAGAAGAAGATCCCCCGCTCTAAGCTCGGGGTCCTCCTTTTATACCTGTCCGGGGGTTCCTTTTACCTCGTTCTGTTGGAGGCGTCGAATCTTTCTTATTAGGATGAGCTCTGTGAACGGCAGGTTGTTGGGATGTTGCTAAATGGGTGTCGTGCATGTCGGCACCTGCGGTGTGTGTTAGCACTTGCTCGTGATTTCGGTGAGCGAGATATGCGGTAGTGGATGTCTCGAATCTCAGGGTCCGATATCCGAGGTTGGCTTTACTATGCTAGGAAAGCATACAACATAAGGCCCCAAGTTAAAGCCGAAGCCGAAGCTGGATGCCGGAGCCAGAGCCAGAGGTTGGAGCTGAAGTTGGAGGCCAAAGCTGGAGGCCGGAGCTAAAGCCACAGGCCGAAGCTGGAGGCCGGAGTTGGAGGCCGGAGCCGGAGCCAGAGGCCGGAGTCGAAGCTGAAGGCCGGAGCTGAAGCCAGAGGCCGAAGCTGGAGCCAGAGGTTAGAGCCGAAGCTGGAGGCCGAAGCCGGAGCCAGAGGCCGAAGTGAGGGCGAGGCCGAAACTGAAGGCCAGAGCAAGAGCTAGAGGCCGGAGCCGAAACTGAAGGCCAGAGCTAGAGCCAGAGGCCGAGAAATCGGGGTTCGAGGCAAGAGTGCCGATGCCCCAAAAATGAGTTATCAAATCATTTGATTCCGAGAATTACGCAGGGCGTTATGCTACCGCCCAGAGGAGGTGATCAGCCACATCATAATCTTTAGTTATTTTTTATAGTAAAATTTTTGTTCTTTTTAATAGTAAGGTCTGTTTGAAATATGATAAGGAGCAACACTAATTAAGAAAAACTTTGTTTCTTTGATAAATATGAAATCAAACTTGAGATCAAATTTTATGAAGCAATATGAATCGCTTAGAACAATTATATATGCCACTTTCTCTAATGATCGTGCCTTCTTTTTTTTTTTTTTTTGACAATCAAAGGTTTTGGATTAAAGTTGAAATGTTTCAAAGGTTTAGATTTAGAAAATTATAGCAGCAGTAGGACTTCTTATTTTCAAAAAAAAAAAAAAAAAAGGCAACTCTAACAATTTGATCACTCATTTTTTTCCCCTATTCTTTTAGGTTGCACCAACGATGTTTGTGATACTGGATTGTTCCCATCCATTAGTTAACATCCAAGTGTTGCCTGATTTGGCAAGAGAAGAGGGTTGTGTTTCGTGGAAACAATGGCTAATAGTTGTATTGTATTAGATATATTAGATCAATATTATATGGAGAAGTCAACAAAATAGAGAAGTACTTTAAAATAATTTAGTATTTCGCTTAGAAAGATTAGTCAAAAGTTGTTATATAAATAATATGATCTTATAGAAATATTCAAGATTTATCGAGTACAAATTCAATGTGAGAGTAAACACATGATAGCATGACATAGCTTTCATATGTTTCTTTTATTTTTGCTTCATCAAGTTAGAATCCAAATCCAAATTAAATCAAACCCGGTTACATTTATAAATAACATAATCAATCCATCAGTCTCAAAAAAATCCGTTTATATGGTGTAAGAAGAACTCATCCAAAAGATTAGTTAATAAAATAAATATACTTTTTGATTGTATATAAGCACTCATCATATACCCAGTGAATAATCGACACATGACTAGACATATGCCATGCAGTACACGCTTTCATATGGTTGATATAAATAATTTTTATTTATTATTATTAGATAATTATTTTTGATAATAGAGCAGAGTGGAGGAAGTAGATTTATGTAGCCGATCTCATGTGGTTGGAAAAAGGCTTAGATGAGTTAAGTTGAATTGAGCTGAGCTGAGATAATTATTTTGATAGCTTATTTATATGAATTTAAAGATTTTAAATAGAGCTAATATATTCTGCCGAGTTAATCTCATGGAGTATGCGGCTGGATATCTCGGCTCGAGTAGTTGGGTTGTGTTGATGCTGGATCCCCAGATTTTCTTTCTTGCTATGAGATCTCTTTCTTTTTCAGGAAAAAGAACCCCCCTTCTGCCTTCTCCTCCTTCCCTTTTATCCCCTTCTTTTATTTATTTTATTATCATTGTTTTTTGTTTAATTCAAGAGGTCCACGTGTAGGATAAATGTTCATCCTCCATTTTTTTCCGCTACGTGGTCATTCATTGATAATTAATAATAAAGGTATTAAGAAACTTGCTCATGAAGATAACGATTTTCATGATGACCTTGATTATCCCAAGGGAATGTCAGGATTAGTGGGGATGTCAGAGTCAGAGAAAAGGCATCTGGCTCTAAAATAGGAGTCCAGTATCTCCTTTTCTAGATAAACGGCGGTGTTTCAGCACTTGTCTTATTCGAATCATTTAAAGCGTTATGATGTTTAACATTCCTCGATTTCTGTTTCGAATATGACAGTTTATCGTGTTTAGTATTATTCTGAAATTGGGGGCCGCCTAGATTCTGGGGGGCCAGCCAGGACTGGGGGCCGTCCAGACTATGGGGGCCGCCCAGGACTGGGGGCCGCCCAGACTCTGGGGGCCGCCCAGGACTGGGGGCTGCCCAGACTCTGGGGGCCGCCCAGGACTGGGGGCCACCTAGACTCTGGGAGCCGCCCAGGACTGGGGGCCGCCCAGACTCTGGGGGCCGCCTAGGCTCTGGGAGCCGCCCAGGACTGGGGGCCGCCCAGACTTTTTATTTTCTAACTGTTTTATTTATTATCCATATCATATGCCCCCTCGCCCATCTTCCTTGCATTCAGGTTTGTTGTGCACGTGCAAGGGAAAAGGGCGGAAAAATTTAAATTTCAAAAATCCAGTACATGATAAGTGATATTTCGAAAAAGGAAAAAAAAGGGAAGGCGCATATCTCTAAAAGGATAGCGTCTTTTCATTTGTCTGGCTCCATTGGTGGACCACCACGTGTCCTTGCGGTGCTCGAGGTGTCGTGTCTGATATAATAAAAAAGGAGGGGGCCATCTCCTTCCCTTAACCTTTGATTTTGTGTATCTTCCTGCGCTTTTTATCTCTTCAAGCCCAGGTCAGTCGACTTCTTCCTCTTCCCTTTCTCTCTTTATGGATTCTTCCAAAAATAGGAAAGGTAAGGGCCCCATGGTTGAGCCCTCTCAAGAGAAGATTCTTCAAGCGCGTCGACAGGCTCTTGGAGGGGTAATCATCCGTGGGGACCAATCCATTGCTCGGTCCATACAGCCCGTGTCTAGGTTGTCATCCCAGTCCCCTAGGGTTTCCTCTTCGTCTATCAGTCGTGAGGTAGGGCCTCCCGTGGTTGCTTCTAAGTTGGCTAGACCGGCGGACGTTGCCTCTGTTATATCCTCTTAAGATCTTAGGAACCTCAGGGCTCAGTTCGGGATCCCTAATGACATTCGGCTCTTCATTCCCCTTCCTGAGGATAGGGTCACCCTAGCGTGACCAGGAAAGGTTGCGTTATATGAAGAGTTCTTCAAGGGTGGTCTACGACTGCCCTTACACCCTTTCTTTGTAAACTTATTGAACCGATATCGTCTTATCCCCGCACAGCTTACTCCTAATTCTATTCGTATCATTTTTTCATTTCTAGTACTTTGTTCTTTTCATGGGGCTTCGGCTCGACTTTCTTTATTTAGGGCACTATATAGGATTCGAAACCCGGTCAGAGATGGGTGGTGGAGTTTTGCATCGAGGCCCAAAAGGGTTCTTAGGCTTAATCTTCCTTCTAAGATCAAAGGGTGGAAGTCTCGATTTTTCTATGCACATCTAGAGGGGCTGAGTGTAGATTGGGATATCCCGGATATCAGTTCTAACCAGAACTCGAGCGTTGATGAGAGAGACCGTGAGCTCTTCAACACTCTAATCTCTACCATTATTCCCCCCAGTAAAGAATTGCTATCGGAGGATAATCTCCGGGAGATCGCGTCCGTGCCGGTGTCGCTGGCTGCAGCGCCCGGTGAGCCCCAAAGAATTCATCTTTCTCTCCCCTTTTTTTTTTGTCGTTATATTCGCAGTTAACATATTTGGTATCTTTCTTTTAGCTAACTCCATGCCCACTATATTGTAGCAATGAAGTTTTCTCAAGACTTTTTAATATCGAATCTTCGAAAGAGAGAGAGGAGCGATCATGGCATGGCAGGGAACGAACCTAAAAGGCTCCGTCAATCAGGATCGGATTGTCAGGCCCAGCCTCCAGCGGCTATTCCTGAAGCGACCCTGATAGAAGACAGCGAGGGAGAGACAAGTCCTACAAAGGGGATCTCGATAGGAGATCCTGTTGAGGGGGAGCTTCCGGAAGCCATTCCGTCCTCCACCAAGGGTGCCGGGGGATCTGTAGGGAGCGCGGAAGCTGTTGAAATCGATTTGCCAGGCCCATCATCGTCAAAGGAAGTAGGCGCTCCTGCTCCTGCTCCCTCAGATGTTTTGGGAAATCTATCTTCACCTTCTCAACCGCCTAATCAGGGTGCTGGGTATAAAAGTTGCCTGTCGGAGACAATTCTTAAACTTGCGATCCTGCCCAGGTTCCAGGACAAAATGAGGAAGATAACACAAGAGGAGTCATTCGACACTATGTTTACAGCCGCGCTTCAAGTAAAGTCACGATCTTTTCCTTTTGTGATTATCGAATTCGGGCATTCACTGAATGTATTTTGCAGATGTCTAATGGCCTTTTTGTACTGCGCAAAGACTTAGACAAGGCCAAGTCTCGGGGTGTGAGTTTAGACAAAGAGTTGGTGGAGACGAAGGCCCGAGAGTCAAAAGCACTACATGACCTTCAGGTCATTCGGGAGGATTATCGGGTATGGCGGGGAAGGGCGGAAAAGGAGCTGCGGAGCTTAGATGCTCAACTATCTGAGGTCCGGGCGAAATTGTTGCCAACGGAAGAGAGGTTAAAAGAAACTACTCTTAGGCTAGAACATATGAAAATCGAGCAGACAACGCGGAAGCTACGCCCGCGATGCTGTAGAAAAATTGGTTCTAGCCGAGAAAGACGCCAAGGACGCTCTCGACAGGGTCGCAACAGTGATGATGGAGGCCCGGGAAAAGATAGCTGCGGCCGAGGCCAAGCTCACGAAAAGGTGGCCGCGGCCGAAGCCGAAGTCCAGGAAAAGGTAGCTATGATCGAAGCCAAAGCCCAAGAAAAGGTGGCTATGGCCGAAGCCAAAGTCCGGGAGGCTATCAAGGAGTACAAGGGCTCCCCGGATTTTGCGTCAGAGTTTCAGGAGGCCGCCTTGGACGCCTTTGTTCAAGGCTTCGAGAGATGTAAACGGAGGTTAGCCCGACACTTCAACTTAGAGAACCTTGAACGTTTTCGACCTGTGGACGATGAAGAGGTTTCTGATATGGAGGTCGAAGACGTGGCGGATAGGGCGGTGGCGACTAAAGATTCTGTTGCAGAAACACCCGTTACTGAGGAGCTGGCTTCCGATCCCAACACTGAGAAGGAGCATTTTGAGAACTGATAGAGGACGCCTAAGTTTATTTTGATTTTAGCTTTAGCTTTTCTGTTCTTGACTTGGTCCTTTTAAAGGACTTCTTTTGTAACTAAATGTCAGTTTATTGATGATACTTTATAAAGTTTTTAGTAGATTGACTTTAAATGAGCAGGTGCTACCCTTTGTTTATTCGGTGTTATTTAATATTTCATCTGTTTGATTCCTGATTCCTACTTATGGATTAGGAAATCCGTCCATGAGTTGGCATTAAGTCCGAATCTTCGGGTCGCTTCCCGGTATGTGGGCCCCTGTAGGGGAGCTAATCTTAGGTCCAAGGAGGCACAATGCTCTTAGGATTGTGGGGCCACTTGGCGTTTTCGCGGAATCGTACCTCGAGGATAACCGAGTATCTGCCTATGGGCGTGACTCGAAACCGTCTAAGTCAAAGCTGCTTGAGCCAAGGATTTAAACTTCCTCACGAGTGAGTCATACCGGTTTGGGGGCATTTTTTGGACTGTAGGGCCGCCGAGCCACCTATTCATTGGAGAGCGTGATTCGAGGCCGCTTGAGTCACGGACTTGAACCTCCTCAGGGGTAGGTTATACCGGCCTGGGGGTGTCCTTTGGACTGTAGGGCCGCCGAGCCGCCTATTCATTGGAGAGCGTGATTCGAAGCCGCTTGAGTCACGACTTGAACCTCCTCAGGGGTAGGTTATACCAGCCTGGGGGTGTCCTTTGGACTGTAGGGCCGCCGAGCCGCCTATTCATTGGAGAGCATGATTCGAGGCCGCTTGAGTCACGGACTTGAACCTCCTCAGGGGTAGGTTATACCGGCCTGGGGGTGTCCTTTGGACTGTAGGGCCACCGAGCCGCCTATTCATTGGAGAGCGTGATTTGAGGCCGCTTGAGTCACGGACTTGAACCTCCTCAGGGGTAGGTTATACCGGCCTGGGGGTGTCCTTTGGACTGTAGGGCCACCGAGCCGCCTATTCATTGGAGAGCGTGATTCGAGGCCGCTTGAGTCACGGACTTGAACCTCCTCAGGGGTAGGTTATACCGACCTGGGGGTGTCCTTTGGATTGTAGGGCCGCCGAGCCACCTTAAAGAATTGTTTAAAAATATGCATTCAAATGTGTAGGCTCATTTAATATTTGGATAAATACATTACATTACTGGTAGTATGGCCGGAGGTTGTCTGCGTTCCATGTTCGGGGGATTAGTTGTCCATTCAGGTCTTCAAGCCGGTATGCTCCACGGTGAAGGACTTCTCTTACCCGGTAGGGCCCTTCCCAGTTCGGAGACAATTTGCCCCCTTCTGTTGGTTTGGATACCGAAGCTTTTCTCAGAACTAAATCTCCTGACGGAAGCTCTTCGAGCGGACGCGGGTATTGTAATACTTCGCCACCTGCTGCTGGTAGGCCGCCATTTTGATCCGAGCCGATCTCTTGCTTCATCAATGAGGTCAAGATTGGCTCTTAAATTAGGGAGGTTGTCTGCTTCGTTGTATGATTCCACTCGATTACTTGGTAAGCCAATTTCGACGGGAATAACAGCTTCAGAACCAAAGACCAGGTTGAATGGTGTTTCTCCTGTTGGTGTTCTGGGAGTTGTGTGGTACGCCCAGAGTACACTCGGGAGCTCTTCTACCCACCTTCCTTTGGACGTGTCCAGTCTGGTCCTTAGTCCCCGTATATCATGCGATTTGTAACCTCAGCCTCTCCATTAGATTGTGGATGGCCGACGGAGGTAAATCGTTGCATGATGCCGAGATCAGTACAGAAAGTCCGGAAGGTGTTGTTGTCAAACTGTCGGCCATTGTCAGTGATGAGGGTGTGTGGTATGCCGTATCGACAAATAATGGCTTTCCAGAAAAAGGTTTTGACCTTGGCCTCAGTGATTTTAGGAGTGCTTCAGCCTCGACCCATTTAGTAAAATAATCAACGGCTACTAGTAGGAATTTCGCTGTCCTGATGCCGGTGGGAAAGGGCCGAGGATGTCCATGCCCCATTGAGCAAAGGGCCAGGGAGCAGAAAGAGAATTTAACTGAGAAGATGGTTGCCGCTGAATGTAGGCATACCGTTGGCATTGATCACATCTTTTCACTAATTCGGTTGCATCCTCTTGCATGGTGAGCCAGTAATATCCTTGTCGGAGGGCCTTGCGTGCTAGAGATCGGCCTCCGAAGTGATTCCCACAGATGCCTTCATGAATTTCTCTAAGGATATAATCTGCATCAACCGAATTAACACATTTGAGGAGAGGCTGAGAGAAAGATTTCTTGTAAAGTTGGCCTTCTAGTAGTACAAATTTAGAAGCTCTCCGCTTAAGCAGCTTAGCTTCTTCACGATCAACTGGGAGAACGCCGTCTTTCAAATACCGGATATAAGATTCCATCCAGGTTTCTTCTTGGACAATGGGCAAAGCTTCTTCAGTAGCTTCGATACTAGGTGTTTCCAGGTACTCGATGTAGGTTTTGCCCATGGCACTATCCACTGAGGTAGCAAGTCGGGCTAACATATCGGCCCTAGCATTTTCACCTCTGGGTATATAACTGATGGTGAAGTGATCTAATAAGGGAATTAATATTCTGACCTTGTTCAGATATTGGAACATGATAGGGTCCCGAGCTTCATACTCCCCTGCCACTTGGGCGGAAATAAGCTGTGAGTCAGTGAAAACCCAGAGATTCTTGATTCCCATCCCATGTGCTAGTTTGATTCCGGTCAGTAAAGCCTCATATTCAGCTTGATTGTTGGTGGCTTCAAAGAGGAAACGAAGAGCATATTCTAGTACTACGCCTTCTGGACTAGCAAGAATGAGACCAGCTCCGCTACCTTGTGAGTTAGAGGCTCCGTCGACGTGGAGGGCCCATGCTTCATCATCCTCCCCTCAGTGTCTGAAAGGATCCGAGGGAGTTCTTCTTGATGCTGCTCAGACCAGGTGCACTCTACTAGAAAATCAGCCAAGACCTGGGATTTCAAAGATGCTCTGGGCTGAAATGATAAGTCAAATTCCCCTAATTTGATGGCCCACTTGGCTAACCGGCCAGAAGTGTCTGGCCGTGACAAAATAGCCCTGAGAGGTTGATCAGTGAGGACGACTATAGGATGGGCTTGAAAGTAGGGTCTAAGTCGTCGAGCAGAAATGAATAGAGCAAAATGACTTTCTCCGTTTTGGAATATCTCTCTTCTGCACCGTGAAGCACCTTGCTGGTATAATATACAGGTCGTTGAATGGCATGGTCGCCGACACGCACCAGAACGGAACTAACGGCTTCCGAGGAAGCCGCCAGATAAAGGAAGAGCTTCTCTCCTTCTTCCGGTTTGGATAACAGGGGCGGTGTGGATAAGAACTCCTTAAGTTCTTCAAAAGCTTGTTGACAGTCATCTGTCCACTCGAAGCCATCTGCTTTACGCAAGACCTTGAAGAAAGGTAAACATCTTTCAGCTGATCTGGACAGAAATCGGCTTAATGCTGCTATCCTCCCGGTGAGTTGTTGTACCTCCTTCTTACACATAGGCCGTCTCATATTGAGAATGGCTTGAATTTTCTCTGGGTTTGCTTCAATCCCTCGCCGGGTAACTAAGAAACCCAAGAATTTCCCTGCTGTAACTCCAAATGCACATTTGCGCGGGTTGAGCTTTATTCTATGGAGCCGGAGGTTGTGGAAAGTTTCTTGCAGGTCGGCGACATGGTCAGTGGCACAGGTGCTTTTTGTCAACATATCATCTACATATACTTCCATGTTGCGGCCGAGCTGATCTTTAAAAACTTTGTTCATCAGCCTCTGATAGGTAGCTCCTGCATTCTTCAACCCGAAGGGCATTACTTTATAACAATAAATGCCCCTCTCGGTAATAAAAGAAGTATGCTCTTCATCTGAGGGGTCCAATTTTATCTGATTATACCCTGAGAAGGCATCCATAAAGCTAAGGAGTTCATAACCAGAAGTTGAATCCACTAACTGGTCGATCCGGGGCAACGGAAAACTGTCCTTAGGACAAGCTTTATTAAGATATGTGTAGTCGATGCATATTCTCCATCCTCCGCTGGCTTTCCGAACCATAACCACATTGGCTAGCCAATCTGGATATTGTGCCTCTCGAATATGACCGGCCATGAGCAATTTGTTACTTCCTCGTCAATGACCTTCTGCCGCTCAGGAGCAAAACCCCTTTTCTTCTGGCGAACAGGGCGGCAGCTTGGGTTAATATTAAGTTGATGAGTAATCACCTCCGGAGGAATCCCGACCATATCCATCACTTTCCAGGCAAAGACATCTGCATTCATTGATAAGAAGGCTAGGAGTTGATCCCGGACTTCAGGGAAGAGGAGCTCACCGATTTGCACGATCTTAGTGGGATCATCTCCCAGGGGGTAAGATATCAGAAGCTCCGCTGGCTCTCCTCTCCGCTCGACTTCTCTAGGGTCAAATGACTCGGCAACCGGAGGAATACTAGCCATTTGGGGACTAGGGCTAAATGATAGCAGGGTCTAACCGAGTCTACCTCTCCATGCATCACACCAACTCCTTGCCTGGTAGGGAACTGCACCAATAAGCGCTTAGTAGATATAACTGCATCTAACATATTCAAGCCAGGACGGCCAAGAATGGCGTTGTAAGCCAGGGGGACCCGAACTACCAGAAAATCCAGCATAACCGTGCTTTGACATGGCGGCGATCCTGCCGTAGCTGGCAAAGTAATCTCACCTTCGACTCGTATAGAGTCTCCAGTGAAACCAACTAGAGGGACGGCTACGGGCCGAAGAGAATTTGGAGACAAACTCATCCGAAGAAATGCATCATAAGTAAGCACATTAGCGGAGCTCCCACTGTCTATTAAGATTCTTTTTACAGGATGCCTAGCGACCGTCATTGAAACGACGACGCTATCATCTTTTACAACATTACTCCCCGCTATATTTCCCTCAGAAGGGATTACATCATCTAATCCTTCGACTCCCCTTGGTCTCTTGGAAGATGAGGCTTTTCCGCGGGAAATCATGCCCACCATCTTTTCTGTTGGGGTGTTGTCAATATTAGCTTGAGCAGGAGGAGGTCCCATCAAAGCTGGTATGGGAGGAGCCTCTTTCTTCTGGATGTATTGCCCAAGGTATCCCTCTGAATTAGCTCTTCGATGGCCTGCTTCAAGTTCCGACATTCTTCAGTGTCGTGGCCATAATCCCTATGGAAACGGCAATAGCGACTTCTGTCGCGGGCAGTGCCCTTCTTCAACGGGGGCGGACGCCGTAAATAAGGCTCGTTTTCAATTTCCATGAGGATGTGACTCGGGGTGCTAAGAGAGGTGTAAGATGGTCCTCTCTGGGAGTCTGGCTCTTGCGGCGGTCAATTGGTCGGCGCAAGGGCTCGGGCTTCTTGGAAGGGAGGTCCGATCAACTCTGGGCGAGTGGATCTTTTGCTAGTCCTCCCTTGTGCACCTCTCCTGGATGAATCAGCTTCGTCGGCGTGGATGTACTTCTGCGCACGGCTCAGGAGATCAGCATAAGAAGAAGGAGGTCTTTTGTGTAAAGAATAAGTAAAACGGGAGGGCCGGAGCCCCCGTTTTAGAGCCAAAGTGGCCACGGCGTCTTCAAGATGATAAACTTCTAGGGCCGCTACTTTGAAACGGGTTATAAAGTCTTTCAAGATTCTCCTTCTTGCTGCTGCACGGAGAATAAACTGTCTGCCACTCGAGGAATTTTACGACAGGCGTCAAAGTGAGCCAGAAAAGATCTCTCCAATTATCGAAAAGAGTCAACACTACGTGAGGGCAGACGAGAATACCAAACACGGGCCGCCTTACAGAGGGTGGCTGGGAAGGCAACGCATAAGAGGGCGTCCGTTGCTCCTTGGACCTGCATGATAGCCTTATAGCTTTCCAGATGATCTAGGGGATCAGTGGTGCCGTCATAGGGGTCTAATTGAGGAAATCGGAATCTCCTTGGAATGGGTTCTTCCATAATCCGTCGAGTGAGAGGGGGGCGGGTGTCGTAATCTGACCCCGGCTGATTATTGATCCTTTGACTGAGTTCTTCCAGCCGGCGATCTTGCTCTTCAAGACGCCTTTCCATTCTATCGGTTATACTTCCTCCGGCTGGTTCAGGAGAACTGGAAGGAGACTGATGACGCGATCGGCGATGCTCTATATAAGGCTCCTTCCCCCATCGTCGTCCGGCAGGTGGGCTGCTGGGGGAATGGGACAAAGAGCGCGAGCCATCGTGGGAGCTTTGGGAGCGCCGCCTTCCTAGGGAATAAGGGCGGAGAGGCTTTGTCGGAGGAGATCCTCCTCGAGTTGATTGTCGGCTAACAGGAGTAGCCACCTAGGCAATAGAGGCTGCTCGAGCCGTTGTCGGACTCCTCGAGAGTGCTGTTCTTGCATCTATTGAACCATCCCCACGAGAGTCTGGACTTGCTGAGTGAGGATCAGCAGTGGGTCTTGAGGAATAGCCGGAGCCGGCAGTGGTGAAGAAAGAACCGGAGGGTTCGATTTCGCCGGCTGAGAAGGGCCAAGAGTTGTAAAATCATGGTCGGGAGGCGAAAATGCCCCCCAGACTAATCAGTGGGATTTCTTCCAGAGATCTCGAGCTCATGTTCGTGAAATCGTAGAACAGGTATATCTCACTGCTCCGACGATGTCCCCCTACCTGGCGTGCCAATCTGTTGATGCTGGATCCCCAGATTTTCTTTCTTGCTATGAGATCTCTTTCTTTTTCAGGAAAAAGAACCCCCCTTCTGCCTTCTCCTCCTTCCCTTTTATCCCCTTCTTTTATTTATTTTATTATCATTGTTTTTTGTTTAATTCAAGAGGTCCACGTGTAGGATAAATGTTCATCCTCCATTTTTTTTTCGCTACGTGGTCATTCATTGATAATTAATAATAAAGGTATTAAGAAACTTGCTCATGAAGATAAGGATTTTCATGATGACCTTGATTATCCAAGGGAATGTCAGGGTTAGGGGGGATGTCAGAGTCAGAGAAAAGGCATCTGGCTCTAAAACAGGAGTCCAGTATCTCCTTTTTCTAGATAAACGGCGGTGTTTCAGCGCTTGTCTTATTCGAATCATTTAAAGCGTTATGATGTTTAACATTCCTCGATTTCTGTTTCGAATATGACAGTTTATCGTGTTTAGTATTATTCTGAAATTGGGGGCCGCCTAGATTCTGGGGGGCCAGCCAGGACTGGGGGCCGTCCAGACTATGGGGGCCGCCCAGGACTGGGGGCCGCCCAGGACTGGGGGCCGCCCAGACTCTGGGGGCTGCTCAGGACTGGGGGCCGCCTAGACTCTGGGAGCCGCCCAGGACTAGGGGCCGCCCAGACTCTGGGGGCCTCCTAGGCTCTGGGAGCCGCCCAGGACTGGGGGCCGCCCAGACTTTTTATTTTCTAATTGTTTTATTATTATCCATATCAGGTTGGGCTGCATCAAAGTTAGAATATTTATTTGAGAGTAGGCAAGATTGAAGTTTGAACGACTATTCGTATACAATGATTTGAGAAATACACTAAAACCAGTAGTCCCAAAAAAAATGAACTCCCCATGTCGGCATTAATCATAGTTATTACAAGGCTGGTGTTGATGCCAAGTCACCTTCCTTCAACAACGAGGAACGGAGATCTTCCTCCGCGGTGAACTCCTACAAGAAAGTCCCCGGAGACCGGCTGTTCCGGTAGGAACCCTCCAACGCTCAAGTCAGCGACTCGGGAACAGACAAGAGTTAACTAGCAGAAAAGAGCTAGAGAACTAGAGTTCAGGATCCTTCCCTCGTCGTGAGTGTGGGCCTTTATACCTGTTCGAAGGTCTCTTTTTTTCGTTTCCAGAAGGTTGCTGATTTCAAGGTGCCTTTGTCCGATAACGGACGGAAGGCAAGGCTGATAGTGACGGATCGCAACCGACACTGGACATGTCAGAGGTGTCATGCCTCGCCTACCACCTGCCAAGTACAGCGCTACGGGTGGCAGACGGACCTGGTTCCATCAGGCGTGCATCGTTACGGGGTATGGCCACGCGCTGTTGCAGGTGAGTGATGGACCACGTGGCCACAGTAGGCGGTTGGTGGGCCACGTGGGCGTGTTAGGTGGCTCGAGGCAGCAGGTTGCCCGTCTTGAGGCCGAGGCCGAGGCTGACGCTCAAGGCCGAGGAGGCCTCGAAGGCCGAAGTAGGGCTCCGTCAGTTGCCTTCACCGTTTATTCTAACGATGTTGGATCAGCCACATCAGATGCCTCCTCGCTCATGAGACGAAGCGGGCCCACCTCTGCAAGGCAAAAGGGGTGTCACCTCCTGAGTGGCTGATCCCCATCCGCAGCTAACCGCCCTTAGACATGTGTCTCTGTATGCTGCGATAACTTAGCGTGGGCGACCTGGGGGATGTGAAGGGGCAGTCACTGCCGTTCATCTGATCTGCAGTGATCGTCCTCGAGGCAAGGTTATCCTCTCGAAATCCATGAAAAGTGGCCGCCATCATCGCCATCATGACGCTGACGTCAGCAGTGCCCCGTCATTGTTCGAAGGTGGATCGTCTCACGCGCCAGGCGCCTGCCGAGGCGACCTAGCCTATAGCAGGAGTCTGCATGGCTGGGCAGGTGAGGAAGGACAATTTGAAACTGTTTTAAGTCGGGCAAAGGGCTGGTTTCCGTCACTTTGGTTCAGCTGTCTTCATCTTCCTCTGGCCTTCAACCTCCCCTGCGACCTGAGAACTAGTCTCCGTCATTTTCTTCCATAGGTTAGCCTCCTATCCCTCCTTGACCTTCCTTTTCTTCCTCAAACCCTTGCCATGGCCTCCTCACCCTCCTAGTCTTCTTCTGCCTCCCCCAGCGACCACATTTCTCCCTCGAGGCTCCGTGCCTCTGCATCTACCACTCCTTCGTGGTCCTCCGATCTGGAGGACCACCTTCCTCCTGCCCGGCGGTAGGTCACCGGCAGGGCTCCCGCAAGGAGATGCCCGACGGCCGCCGGCAGGGCTCTAGCGAGGAGGCGCCAGGCGGCGGCCGGTACCTCCTCGAGGGTGGGGGCGGAATCCCCGACGGGGATTGCCTCCATGGTAACGGGCTAGGACCTGGCTAATATCAGGGCTCGTTACCAAATCTCCCGAGATATCGGGCTCTTCCTTCCGACCCCTTACGACAGGGTGGTCTCCTCCCGGCCCGGCAGGGTAGCTCTATACGAGATTACACTAAGGCTGGGCCTTCGTCTGCCTTTTCATCCTTTCTTCGTCAATCTTTTGGACTATTACTCTTTGACTCCCACTCAGTTGGTCCCGAACTCCCTTCGGACCATTTGTGCTTTCATTGTCCTCTGCCACCACCTCCAGATTACGCCCAGACTCTCCCTCTTCCGCAGCTTCTATACCCTTAGGTAGCAGGCGGGTTGGTGGCTGTTCCAGCCCCGACCCGGTCGTGTCCTTAGACTCTACCTTCCCTCTTCTGTCAAGGGATGAAAATCCTGATTCTTTTTTGCGGACCTTGACCAATAAAGCCCGAGTGTGGTGACCCTGACCTTCGGCCCAATATGAACTCCACCATACTCCCGAAGGACAAAGAAGCACTGGGGCAGCTGTTAACGGTCGACATCCCCAAATGCAATTGGCTCCTGACGGAGGAGAATCTCCAACTCATGGGGGTCTTCACTCGGGGTGGTGAGTAGCAGGGCGTTCCCATACTTAACCAAATTGCCTTCTTCCTCTTTCTCTTTTTTTTTTTACTAACTCCGACCGATGCTGTGCAGTGATGAAGCTTCCGACCCTCAAACTCAAGAGGGTCACCGCTAAGAGGATGAGGGCCCAGGAAGAGCCGAGCTAGGGGCAGCAGGCCCCGGTACCCAAGCGTCCAACGGTGCGGGTTTCCCCGCCTCCCGAGCGCCAAGAGCCTCCGACCGCACCGGTGGATCTGATAGCCGACACCCCACCGGAGGAGGTGAGGGTCGAGGGGGCAACAGAGGAGCCCTAGGTGCCTGCCGAGCCAGCTCCGGCGGAGGCAGAGCAGGGCCCAAGCATGGGGCCATCAGTGACGGCGAGCCCGCCCCCAGAAGAAATGCTGGTGGGCAGCCCCCCGCATATCGAGCCCGAGTGCACTGAAGCCACCGAGGGGAGCAGGGTCAGACCGATCCCCCGCAAATTCTCTCTCATGAATGATGGGCGCCGACCAGACTGGCTCATGTCCCAGGTTATCCTGCCCGAGTTCCAGGAGGAGCTCAGGCACCTAGGGGCATCCCGGTTCTTCAGGGAAGCCTTTGCAGCCCTCATCCAGGTAAGTGACCTTTTTTGCCCTTAGCTTCAAATACCCAATAGTTTGCATGGCTAACTTTTGAATGCAGGTGACAAACTCCCTGGGAGCCACCAGAGATGTGATCAATGAAGGGGAGGCCATTATCCGTCAGGCCCGGCGGGATGCCAAGGAGGCCCAGGCCCGAGCCGAGATGGCAGAAAGGTCCCTGGAATCGGCAAGGACTGACCGAGCCAACGAAATAAGGAAGGCCAAGAGCCGAGCGGAGACCGAAGCCAATCAACTCTGGGCGGTGCTCGGTTAGCTTATGGAGGCCGAGAGCGCCATCGAGGCCCGAGACCTTCACATCGCCGAGCTGAACTCGGCCATCCAGACGGCCAAAGATAAGGCAAGGCATGCCGAGGAGGAGGCGGAGCACGCCAAAGAGGTGAAGAGGACGGCAGCCTCTCTGGTCGCGGAGAAAGAGGCCAGGGTTGCAGAGGTGGAGGCCGCCACCGAGGTTAGGGCCTTGGAAGAGTTTCGGGCATCCGAACGCTACGCAGACGAACTGGCCGAAACTTTAGCGGATGCCTATCTCCAGGGGTTCCGATGTGGGAAGAAAAAGGTAGCCCGGGACCTGAACCTTTCTCAGGCTTTAGAGGTCGAGCCGAAGTGCCTCTCTGAAGTGGCCTCGTCTGACGACGAGCCCATGGCGGCCGACCCATGAACTTGTAATTTTCTTCAAATTTTTTGTAAAGTCCGACTCTGTCAACATTTTGTAAACACCTTAGCATTAATGAAATTATTTTTAGCTAACTACAATGTGTTGCATTTGAATCCTCGGATTGCTGATGTGGGACCCTAGGGGCTTCATCGGCACCGAGGGACAGCTTTTACCCATTCACGAGCGACATCGACATAGCTAAGTATGGCCGGAATGCTGGGAAGGCCGAGCCAGGGACCATGCCGGCCCTGTGCCACTAGGGGTCGATGGGGTAGCGATCCTATGCCGATGGGAAACTCTATTCCATTGGAACATCAGCCTTCGAACGTTGTGGTTGACTCAGGCCTTTGAGGACCGATGGAACATCGGCCTCGGACTGCTGAGGAAGACTTAGGCTTTCGAGGACCGATGGAACATCGGCCTTGAGACGCCGAGGAAGACTCGGGCTTCTGGGGACCGATGGAACATCGGCCTTGGGACGCCGAGGAAGACTCGGGCTTCTGGGGATTGATAAAACATCGACCTTGGGACGCCGAGGAAGACTTGGGCTCCGTGGGAGCCTGTGGTACACCGGTCTTCGGTGCCAATGGTACATTGGACTTTCTGTGCCGAGCTGGCCTCAGACTTTTTGGGAGCCGATAGTACATCGGTCTTCGATGCCAATGGTACATTGGACTTTCTGTGCCGAGCTAGCCTCGGGCTTTTTGGGAGCCGATGGTACACCGGTCTTCGGTGCCAAAGGTACATTGGACTTTCTGTGCCGAGCTGGCCTCAAGCTTTTTGGAAGCCGGTGGTATACCAGTCTTCGATGCCAATGGTACATTGGACTTTTTGTGCCGAGCTGGCCTTGGGCTTTTTGGGAGCCGATGGTACACCGGTCTTCGATGCCAATGGTACATTGAACTTTCTGTGCCGAGCTGGCCTCGGGCTTTTTGGGAGCCGGTGGTACATCGATCTTCGGTGCTAATGGTACATTGGACTTTCTGTGCCGAGCTGGCCTCGGGCTTTGTGGGAGCTGATGGTACACCGGTCTTCAGTGCCAATGGTACATTGGACTTTCTGTGCCGAGCTAGCCTCAAGCTTTTTGGGAGCCGGTGGTACACCGGTCTTCGGTGCTAATGGTACAATGGACTTTCTGTGCCGAGCTGGCCTCGGACTTTGTGGGAGCCGGTGGTACACCGATCTTCGGTGCCAATGGTACATTGGACTTTCTGTGCCGAGTTGGCCTCGGGCTTTTTGGGAGCCGGTGGTACACCAGTCTTCGATGCCAATAGTACATTGGACTTTCTGTGCCGAACTGGCCTCGGGCTTTTTGGGAGCTGATAGTACATCGGTCTTCAGTGCCAATGGTACATTGGACTTTCTGTGCCGAGCTAACCTCGGGCTTTTTGGGAGCCGGTGGTACATCGATCTTCGGTACCAATGGCACATTGGACTTTCTGTGCCAAGCTGGACTCGGGCTTTGTTGGAGCCGATGGTACACTGGTCTTTGGTGCCAATGGTACATTGAACTTTCTGTGCTGAGCTGGTCTCGGGCTTTTTGGGAGCCTGTGGTACACTGATCTTCGGTGCCAATGGTACATTAGACTTTCTGTGCCGAGCTGGCCTCGGGCTTTGTGGGAGTCGGTAGTACACCGGTCTTCGGTGCCAATGGTATATTGGACTTTCTGTACTGAGCTAGCCTCGGGCTTTTTGGGAACCGGTGGTATATCGGTCTTCGGTGCCAATGGTACATTGGACTTTCTGTGCCGAGCTGGCCTCGGGCTTTTTGGGGGCCGGTGGTACACTAGTCTTTGGTACCAATGGTACATTGGTCTTTCTGTGCGGAGCTGGCCTCGGGCTTTTTGCTGAAAAACTGGGTTACTTGAACTCAAGTTTATTAATATCAAGTTCGAGGAGAGAGCCCAAAAGAATACAAGCGTGAAATTTAATGTAAAGAAAGGGTACACTACTGATAATACCAACGGAGGTTGTTAGCATTCCACGTCCGTGGGAGTGGCTTTCCATCCAGCCCTTCAATTTTGTACGCTTCATGGTGGAGTGCCTCAGTGACTCGATAGGGTCCTTCCCAGTTCGGCGCTAACTTGCCTCCTTCCGTTGGTCTTGAAACTTCAGCTCGCCGAAGGACTAGGTCTCCCGACGAAAAGGTCTTAGGGCGAACGCGAGCGTTGTAATACCTGGCCGTTCGCTGTCGATAGACTGTCATCCGGAGTCGCGCTCGGTCTCGTGCCTCCTCCATGAGGTCAAGGTTGGCCCGCAACTCATTCGGATTGTCTTCCTTATTGTATGCCCCCACCCTGGGGCTTGGGAGCCGATCTCCATGGGAATGACGGCTTCAGATCCAAAGACGAGGCTGAAGGGAGTCTCTCCAGTGGGGGCTCGCAGCATTGTGTGGTAGGCCCATAGCACATTGGGGAGCTCCTTCACCCATCGTCTTTTGCAGTCATCTAGCCGGGCTCTTAGTCCTTGAAGAATAATGCAGTTGGTCACCTCGGCCGCCTCGTTGGTCTGAGGATGCCCAACTGAGGTGAACCGCTGATGGATGCCTAGTTTGGTGCTGAATCCTTGGAAGGGTGCGTTGTCAAACTATCGGCCGTTGTCGGTGACCAGGGTATGTGGCAGCCCGAACTGGCATATTATGGACTTCCAGAAGAATGACCTCACCTTACTCTCGGTGATCTTGGCGAGTGCCTCGGCCTCGATCCATTTGGTGAAGTAGTCAACATCCACCAACAGGAATTTGCATTGACTAGAGGCTGGGGGAAACGGTCCCAAAATGTTCATACCCCACTGGGCGAAGGGTCAAGGTGCTGCCAGGGGGTCAACTGGGATGTCGGCTGCCGCTGGATGTTGGTATGGCGCTGGCAGCTATCGCACTTCTTGATGAGCTCGACCGCATCCTCCGTCATGGTCAGCCAGTAGTACCCTTACCACAGGGCATTGTACGCAAGGGCTCTGACCCCCAGATGACTCCCGCAGATGCCCTCATGGATTTCTCGCAGGATGTAATTAGCTTTCGTGGGGCCAATGCACTTGAGGACCGGGTACGAGAACGACCTTCGATAGAGCCTCCCGTCCATTATTAGGAACTTTGGGGCCTGTTGCCTGAGTAGTCTGGCTTTAGCTAGGTCTTCAGGGAGGGCGCCATCAGTCAGGTATCGGACGTAGGCATCCATCCAAGAGGGCTCCTGCCCGATCGGTAGAGCCTCCTTCGCTGCCTCAATGCTCGGGACTTGCAGGTGCTCCACGTACGTCTTTTCCAAGGTCTCGTCAGCCGAAGTGGCCAAATGGGACAGTGCATCAGCCCTGGCATTCTCCGCCCGGGGAATGTAACTGACGCAGAAGTAGAAAAACTGAGAGGCCTCGGATTGCACCTTGCTCAGGTAACGGGACATAGTCGGGTCTTTGGCCTCATACTCCCCAGCGACCTGCCTAGAGACAAGCTGAGAGTCCGTGAAGGCCCTCAGACGTTCCGCATCGAGTTCCTTGGCTAGCTTCATCCCTACCAGCAAGGCCTCGTACTCCACCTAGTTGTTGGTGGCTGGGAAAAGAAATCGGAGGGCATACTCCATCACCTCCCCTCGGGGCTCGCAAGAATAAGTCCAGCCCCACTCCCTTGAGAATTAGGCGCTCCGTCTACATGAAGGATCCAGTCTTCCATCCCCGCTCCCTCAGCCATGGGGGATTCCATGCATGCCTCCGGTTGCGACTCCGCCGAATGCTCCTTGGTCCATGTGCACTCAACCAAAAAATCGGCTAACACCTGGGACTTCATTGCAGATCTTGACCAAATGGATAAGTCAAACTCCCCCAACTTGATGGCCCACTTGGCCAGCCGACCGGAGGTGTCAGAACGGGACAAAATAGTTCGAAGAGGTTGGTCCATGAGCACCACGATTGGATGAGCTTGAAAGTAGGGTCGGAAGCACTGAGCGGAGACAACCAGGGTGTAGATGATCTTCTCGGTCTTGAAGTATCTTGTCTCAGTGTCATGAAGTACTTTGTTGGTGTAATAGACTGGCTTCTGTGCTCCGTTGGCATCTATGCGGGTAAACATGGAGCTGACGGCCTCGGGGGAGGCCGCAAGATACAGAAAGAGTTCCTCCCCGCCCTTCGACTTGGACAGAAGCGAAGGAGTGGATAAAAATTTCTTTAGCTCCTCAAAGGCTTACTGACATTCCTTCATCCACTCGAAGCTATTGACCTTGTGCAATGCCTTAAAGAAAGGCAGACACCTCCCTGCCGACCTTGACAGGAAGCGGCTCAAGGCTGCCACCCTCCTGGTCAGGCACTGTACCTCCTTTTTGTTAGCCAGGGGCCTCATGTCCAAGATGGCTCGGATCTTGTCGGGGTTGGCTTCGATTCCTCGCTGCATCACCATGAAGCCCAGAAATTTACCTACCGTAACCCCGAAGGCACACTTGCGGAGGTTCAGCCTCATCTGATACCGACGGAGATTGCCAAAGGTCTCCGCGAGGTCGGCGATATGGTTGGCAGTGTGGGTGCTCTTGGTCAGCATGTCGTCCACCAACACCTCCATATTACGTCCGATCTGGTCCTCAAAAACCTTGTTCATTAACTTCTGATAGGTGGCCCCCGCATTCTTCAACCCGAACGGCATCACCTTATAGCAATAAATCCTCTTCTCGGTTACAAAGGAGGTCGCCTCCTCATCAGCTGGGTCCATCCTAATCTGGTTGTACCCCAAGAATGCGTTCATGAAGCTGAGGGTCTCATGGCCGGACGTAGGGTCTACCAACTGGTCGATCCGAGGCAGTGGGAAGCTATCTTTGGGGCACACTTTATTGAGATCGGTGAAGTCCATGCACATCCTCCAACTCCCACTGGCTTTGCGGACCATCACGACATTTGCCAGCCAGTCAGGATAGTGCACTTCGCGAATGTGGCCAGCCACCACCAACTTACGCACCTCCTCATTTATGGCCTTCTATCTATCTGGGGCGAAGCTCCTCTTCTTCTGCCAAACGGGTCGGCACTCCGGCTTGATGTTGAGTTGGTGGGTAATCACCTCCTCTGGGATGTCTAGCATGTCGGATGCCGACCTAGCGAAGATGTCAGCGTTGGCACGCAGGAAAGCAAGAAGTTGGTTGTGGGCTTCCTCCGAAAGCAGGGCCCCAATTTGGATGGTCTGCGTCGGGTCCTCCCCCAGGGGGAAGGCTAGCAAGTGCTCGGCCGGTTCCCCCTCCTCTCCAAGTCCCGGGGGTCCAGCGCTTCTGGTGCAGGTGCAGATATTGCCCCCTGAGGACTGGGGGCCATGTGGTAGCAAAGCGGTGGTGGGTTCTGCTCCCCCCGCATCTCTCTGACCCCCTCGCTGGTAGGGAACCTCACCATGAGCCTTTTGGTGAAGATAATAGCATCCATGAGGTTAAGTCTGGGCTTTCAAAGTATGGCATTGTAGGCAAGGGGCACCCGGACCACAAGGAAGCTCATAAATACTGTACTTTGACGTGGGGCATTCCAGCCGTGACAGGGAGAGTGATCTCTCCCACGACCCTTACGGAGTCTCCGGTGAACCCCATCAAGGGCGTGGTGACAAGTCGGAGTAGGTCGGGAGACAGGTTCATACGAATAAAAGCATCATAACTCAAAACGTCCACCGAGCTTCCACTATCAACCAGAATTCTTTTTACAGGATGCTTAGCGATCATCATGGACACGATGACGCTGGCATCATTTTTGTTGACCACCCCCTCTAGGTCCCTTTTGAAAAAAGGAATTACAGAATCTAACCCCTCCTCCCCCCTCGGCCTCTTGGACGGGCCGCCTGCCGTCCAGAAAATCATCGCCACCGTCTTCTCGATTAGAGCATTATCGATCATCAGCGGTGGAGGTGCTGACAGGCCAGGAGCACTTGGGTTGTTCCTCTGAATGAACTTCCCTAGGTAGCCTCGCTGGATGAGGTCCTCTATCGCCTTCTTCAGCTGGCGACAGTTATCGGTGTCGTGGCTGTGGTCTCGATGGTAGCGGCAGTACAGGTTCTTGTTGCGGGGGGTCTTCGGGTTTAGTGGATGAGGGCGCATCAGGTACGGCTTGCCCTTGATCTCAAGCAAGATATGAGAGATGGGAGCAAGCAGAGGGGTGAACGGGCCGTCCCTCGGCGCGGGAGCCCAAGGACGGTTGTCTGGTCGACAGGGAGCTTGGGCCTCCTGGAACGAACTTCTGTAGGCTCAGGATGAGCCAGCTTCTTAATGGTACTTCCGTTAGCCTCGCGCCGGGAGGAGTCAGCCTCGTCGGTGCGGATGTACTTTTGGGCCCGGCTCAAGAGCTCAGCGTAGGAGCCGGGCGGCTTCTTGTCGAGAGAGTATGCAAAGCAGGAGGGACGGAGCCCTCGCTTCAAGGCCAAGGTGGCCACGGAGTCCTCGAGGTTGTAGACCTCTAGGGCTGCTTCTTTGAACCGAGCGACGTACTCCCGCAGGGACTCGCCACCCTTCTGCTGGACGGAGAAGAGACTATCCTCCACCCTGGGTATCTTCCGGCAGGCATCAAAATGGGCCAAGAAGGCCCTCTCCAGCTGGCGGAAGGAGTTGATACTCCGCAGCGGCATGCAGGAGTACCAAGCTCGAGCAGCCTTCCTCAAGGTGGCGGGGAAGGAGATGCAGAGAAGTGAATCGGTTGCCCCCTGGACCTGCATGAGGACCTTGTAGCTTTCCAAATGGTCTAGGAGATCAGTGGTCCCGTCATACGGGTCCAGCTGAGGAAGACGGAACCGGGTTGATATTGGTTCTTCCATGATGCGGCGGGACAGCGGTGGCTGGCTGTCATAGTCCGCCTCTGGTGGATTGGTGATCCGGTGGCTGAGCTCCTCCAGCTCCTGGTTGTACTCGTCGAGCCGGTGCTCAGCCCGGTGGGCTATTCGGCCGTTGAAGGACCCCTCCCTCGAGGATTTTAAGGAGGGGAAAGAATGGTGGAGATGCTGACGGGGGCGCTCCGCCTCCCTCCTGTGCCACTGCCTGGGAGAAGCATTGGTGTGGCGAGAGGGCGACCGGGGCCTTTTGGAGGCTTCCCGGCGGTGAGGTCTGGGCGAAGTACGGTGGTGGCGAGCTTCTCGGACGGGAGACCTCCCCGAGAAGAATGTTAGCTGGGTTGGACCACTCATGGAACTGACGGGAGTGGCTCCGGCTACTGCGCGGCCGCCGATTGCTGCTGCAGGACTTGGACCATCGCCACCAAAGACTGAACTTGCATGGTGAGGGTGGCAAGCCGGTCTTCTTGAAGCTGCTGCGGTGGTGGTGTAGGGACATCGGCTAGGGTAGCGGAGGGGCGACCGCCAGCGGATCAGCCCCCTGACGCTGCCCCCCAGCATGACTGGTGGAGACCTCTTATGCACGGGTCATCACCATCGCTTGAAAGCTCGGGGAAAGAGAAGTTGCTGCTGACAGTTTCAAAGCTTTTCTCTCTTTACCCCCCTTCCTGGCGCGCCAATCTGTTGACGCCAAGTCGCCTTCCTCCAACGCCAGGGAATGGAGATCTTCCTCCGCGGCGAACTCCTGCAAGAAAGTCGCCGAAGACCGGCTGCTCCGATGGGGACCCTCCGACGCTCAAGTCAGCGACTCGGGAACAGACAAGAGTTACTAACAGAAAAGAGCTAGAGAATTAGAGTTCAGGATCCTTCCCTCGTCATGAGTGAGGGCCTTTATACCTGTTCAAAGGTCTCTTTTTTCATTTCCAGAAGGTTATTGATTTCGAGTGCCTTTGTCCAGTAACGAACAGAAGGCAAGGCTGATAGTGATGGGTCGCAACCAACATTGGGCATGTCAGAGGTGTCCTGCCTCGCCTGCCACCTGCCAAGTGCGGCGCTACGGGTGGCAGGCGGACCTGGTTGCGTCAAGCGTGCGCCATTACGGGATATGACCATGTGCTGTTGCAGGCGAGTGGTGGACCACGTGGCTCCAGTAGGTGGTTGGTGGGCCATGTAGGCATGTCAGGCAGCTCGAGGCAGCAGGTTGCCCGTCTCGAGGCCGAGGCCGAAGGGGCTTTGAAGGCCGAGGTAGGGCTCCGTCAGTTACCTTCACCATTTACTCTGACGATGTTGGATCAGCCACATCAGCTTATATTGATTGAAGCCATTTGCATCAATCGGACCATGTTTCGCTAGATTTTTGAGCCGAACAAGCTTTGACAGTAAATAAGTTTTCTTAATAAAAATAAGTATCCTATTAAATATTGAACTCCCTCCATTGGCGCTATCGGTAGTTATAACAAGGCTGGTGCTAAATATGAACCACTTGCAAATGGATCATATGTAGTTGGAATATTCTTGACCCGATGAAGATTGAATAGTAGATAAGTTTTCTTAATCAAAATAAGTATCCTTAAATAATGAACTCCCTCCTCCATTGGCATTATTGATAGCCGTGACAAGGCTGGATCTACATACGCCCGACTTGCAAATGGTTCATGTTTAGCTACATTGTTGATCCGACCAAGCTTGATTAGTAAATAAGTTTTCTTAATAAAAACAAATATTTTATTATTTTTTTAATATATTTCTGACTACAGTCGGATGCATGGTCTCGGGCCAGGAGAATGTCTTCTTCTTCCAACTTGGACAGCAGAAATGGAAAGGAGAGGGCCAATGAGAAATTATGTACCTAAGCTGTTGGGGTCCAAATTAGAAATTTAAGGGCCGAGGAGATCGAAAAATCTATGAGGTCTTGCTTTGGCGTTTCTCTGTTTCTAAATCATCCGAGAACCATGTAAATATGAGTGTTTAGCATATACTATAATTTTTGGAAATGTCCATTCGAATTTTTGTTGCACAAATGACGTTGTTTGCACTCTCGTTTGTTTGGTTTATGTCACCTTTGGATTTAAGTGTATAATGGTGCTTTATGTGTAAGAGGTCTATTAAAAAATTTACATATAAATATTATATAGATTAATTTATGAAATAATAAAAGGATCAATATATTATCTTTAGTCATTGTTTATGAGGATCTGGATCAAAATCAGAATCTTGAGTTGAGTGCACAACGATAATAGTTGAGAGTTATCTCAAGATATATCTGCAAATGGTTTATTGAATAAAATAAAATAAATCATCACCAATGAAATGCTACATTAATATATGCCATTATAAAATCCCAAACTCTAGTATTTTCTTTCACTTCTCTTCCGAACACTTGATTCGATCTTTTCTTAGTTTCGTTATATTCTTTTTGGGTTTTGGAATTAGAAAATACCAAAACTCCATAGCAAAGCATGTTTTCGCTAAAGTAATACCGGGATGAATCCCCTAGAGTCTGCCGTGCATGCATGTTAAGTTTCCTTCCCTACTTCCATGCACCAAGACCCAAGACTATCACCATTCTATCCAAGGGTTGTTGAGGGGTGTGAAAAACAGATTTGTAGCTATTGATGTGGCTGGTCATGTTATGTGTAGGCTAACGGGAGAGAGGACTGGCAGAATCTTGGATCCCAAGGTTCTCTTGCCTTAAACTTTAGGTTCTTTCGGTCTCAAACTCCCAGTCTTTTCGGCCTTAAACTCCCGATCCCCTCGGTCTCGGACTCCAGATCCTCACATTTTCGAGCCGTCTGATACGGTCACATGGCTCACTAACCATCTGCAGTTGCCATGAGGCCCACTATCTACATGCAGCTGCCATTTGACCTACTAACCATCTGCAATCACGTGTGGCCACAATTCGTTACAGCGCACATCTGACGCAATTAAGCCTACATGCCACCTATGGCGTCATGCCTGGTAGAAGGTTGGCTGGGCGGAACATTTTTGACATGCTCAGTGTTGGTTGCGATCTGTCTTTGTCAGTCTGCCACCTGTCCATTACCAAATAACGTCTCATAAAAATTAACCATCTTTCAAAAGCGGAAAAAAGAGATCTTCGAACAGATATAAGAACCTTCACTTACAACGAGGAAAAGGATCTGAATTCAAGCTCTCTAATTATTTTTTATTAACTTTTTTTTTTTATTTTTGAATTACTTGAGCATCAAAGGATCTTCATTGATACAATTTATTCTCAAAAATTTTCTTGCAAAAACTTTGTTGAGAAGAAAGCTCTTCATTTTTTAACGTTTAAGAAATACGACTAGACGGCAACAGCTATTGTTGACTAAATGCTCAAGATAAGAGGCATCAAGGGAATGCTTTTTGCTTGCTCTTTAATCGAATACCTCGATTACTGTGTTGTGGATGGCCAAGAGGAAGAGAGTCCTAATGAAAAATCAATAAATGGTTATCAAGCAAACAGCATCAAAGGATAAATAGGCGATACTGAAGATGCTAAAATGCTGACTTGTTGGGTGTTAATTAAGATGGTTAATGATAGTGAAAGTGATGGAAGGAGAGAGGACAGCAACGAAGGGAGCAAGCTAAGAGGTAGGTTGAATATATAGGTGGTGGTGGAGTACATTAAGGAAGGTTGAGCCATAGAGAAGTATTTAAGAAGGCAAAGACAATCATAGAGGAGGATATGGGAAGACATTAGAGAAGGGTTAGGATTCAATCACTCTTAATGATGATGGAAAGGAGGAGGCATGGTAGAGAACTAGGGAGTGGTAAGAATTAATGTGTTGGGGTCCATTGTCTTGTTGAACTCATCAAGCACTGGTTGTATACATTGATTTGCCTCTTTGAATTTAAGTAAGTTTGTCAGATAATTTCATGTTAACTATCACTTATTGAGTTAAAGATATTGACCTTAACTATCTTATATAAGATTAAGAAAAAGATAAGCATCTCATATGTAATATTCACATTTCTTCATTTATTGCCGCAGAAATCCGTTCTCCAACTCGGATGCGCTTGGGCTCCGGGTCCAAACGCCGATCTCGACGTCCGGGGTGGAATCTGCAAGACAGTCCGTGCGCGCGGAGGATTTTCTTGGGGTTATCCTCCGCGGGAGATCCTTCGATGCCTAAATCAGTGGAGATTCACAGCAAGCAGATGTAAGAAGAAGACTATCACAGAAGAGTTCCCTCAAATGGGTTTTTCTTCCGGGAGCTCCGAGCTCTGTGGAAGCTTCAACAGAGTTTTTCAGTATGAGAGTCAGTGGATGAATGCGTACCTGAGAGATTTGAGGGCCGTGGTATTTATAGGCAATCACCTGGTTCTTTGGGCGCGTTGCGAGGGGTCTGAAAGCTATTGAGATTCGAAACGGATTCGAATCAGGTTCGTTACGAGGCCAGTAGGATCTGTATCTCATCAGTTAGAAGAGCGACGGCTAGGAGAGCTGGTTAATGCCTTGGGATTCAGCGATCGTGTAGGTTCTAGGCTATCCCTATGGCCCTTAGGCCACTTTTGGGCATGATTCCCCGTTTGGAATCTCATTCAGTTATGGTGAATTCAAACTCTTCCGCGCCGGATTCCACGGAGGCATTCAAGTACCTCGGTCCGGTCGAGGCAAGGGACAACTTGGTTTCTCGATGTAAGAAAATAGCTCGGGCCGCCGAGGGTGAAGGTAGCTCGGGCTGCCGAGGTATAAAGCTAGCTCGGGCTGCCGAGGTATGAAGATAGCTCAGGCTGCCGAGGATGAAGGTAGCTCGGGCTACCGAGGTATGAAGATAGCTCAGGCTGCCGAGGATGATCCGAGTTGTCAGGGTGTCCCGACGCCGCTGAGGGCGATTAGGCTTTGCTGCTTAGTGGATGTGACAGCTGACCAATAAGATGTTGGGATTGGACTTGACCCAGTTGTCGACGCGTGCAGGTATTAATGCGATGATAATTTTACCCCTCATCACATGCCTTCCATTCCCCAGTCCGAAGTGTAAATTCGGATATAGGGAGTAGAGTTTCAAAAAAAATTTCATTCAGGGGGAGCCGAAAAGGCGGGCAATGATAATCTTGTAAATGATGGGCCACCGTTTCGTCATCATTTTTCGCCGCAACACGAGCAGGGAATGCCTCATTTCCAGCAGGTCACGATTACTGGAGTCCCGCGTGGTAGGACTTTTGCATTTCTTGGGCGCTCATATTGGAAGTTTTAGCGCCTTGGGCTTTCTTTCTAGAGTGCTATTTAAGGAGGGCTAGGGCGGCATTCTTTCTGTAATGCCTTCTCGTCCCTCGCTATAGAGATTTTCCATTCCTCCCCAAACCCTTGCTCGCTTGTTTGTGCTTCGCCCCTTGATCTGTCAACATGAAGGGTCCGAGTGACGTTGCCTCAGAGATAACCCTTGAGGACCTTGATAGAATCCGTCGCCATTACAGGGTTCCCCGGGATGTGTCCTTGTGGGTGCCGAAGGCCGAGCACAGGGTATCGACGGAGTTAAGCCATGGAGTCTTCTTCTATGAGGAGAGCCTGAGAGCAAGTCTTCGGTTCCCTCTTTACCCGCTGGTGCAAGAGGTGATGAGGTTTTATAACATTTGCCCGACAATGGTGGCCCCAAATAGCTGGCACAATCTCATCAGGGTTCATTTCAATGTGTAGTCGTGTTGGGGTGACAAGGCAGCAGAGGAAATTATTGGGGGGAGATCGGAGGGAGCTATTGAGGTTTTTCCTCTCCAAATAGTAGTCATATCAGATGATGCTAAGGAGACATTACCGGTTCGCTCGGCGATCCCCTCATCCGAGGCCAATCAGCCTCACCCGCCGAGAGCCGGTAGCCCTATGATGCCGCACGCTAACAAAGAAGGAGCCCTTGCTTTGGTCGAGGGGTTAGAAGAGGCAGTCGCGGCTTCCGAATTTTGTGCATAGCCGCCTATGGAAAGGTCAGTGGAGGCTGAGGTGCCTCTTGCCAAGGGCCTCTCCCCGTGACGTCAGGGGGTGCCATGGAGGAAACCGAGGTTTGGGTAGAGTCCACCGAGGATGAAGCGATGCTCGCAGAGGAAGAGGAAGAAGAAGAAGGACTATAGAGCAGGGGGGATGCTCGGGCTGATGTTCCTTCGATCGGGGCCGAAGCATCCGAGGCCCCACAGGCTAGAGTTTTAGTGGAGGAAGCCAATCGGATGGCGGCCCCTCAGGTCAAAGCTCCTCAGGCCAGTTCTTCAGCCATGTGTTCTCTCATTCCTAGTCCGGAGGAGGAGGACATGTTTGCAGCCTTGATACGGTCTGTGTTGCGCATGGGAGAGGGTTCCTCAGCAGACGAGCCTGCCGTAGAAGATATTGTCGAGGCGGCTTTTGGACGGTTCGGAGCGCCGAAGGATGTCTACCTTCTCTTCGAGATCAGTGGCCTTGCTCTCATGAAGATCGCTGCAAACTACGCCTCCCGAGTAAGTTGTCACACCTGGGTAGTAATTTTTGGTCGGCTGGCTTGGCCATATTTTCTAACTTGTACTCTCTCTGCAGAATGCATTAATTACGAGGGCACTGAGTTGGTGCCTAAACCTGGCCATGGGGGCCTATGCTCAGGCTAGAAAGGAAGCTGCCGATCTTCGGGCAAGGGTGGACTCACCAGCAGGCTCTCCAGAGCCCTAGCATCCGCTCGAGGAGACTTTGAGAGGGTGAGCCAATCCTATAAAGCCACCGTCGAGAGGGCCGCTCGGCTCGAGATTCAAGTTAAGGAGCTTCAGGGCTTCCGAGAGTAATCGGATAAGGCATGTTTAGAATTGTCACAGATCAAATCCAAGAACGCCGATGAAATTAATGCCATGCTGCAACATTTCGACAAGAGATGGGGCGAGCTGAAGAATAGCCATGCTGAAGAAAAAGATAATTGGGGCAGAAGGCTCGATGAAGAGAGCGCAGGTGCCGGCGCCAGCAGGATCAGCTTGTTGGCCTGAATAGAAGGCTTGCCGATAGGGAAGATCAGCTGAAATAACAGCACGACCAGATTGCCAAACTTACCACCGATTTTGATCAACCTCGGCGGGAGATTGAGGATAAACAGTCTCGGATTAGTGACCTTAAGGAGGGTCTTCAGCAAAATAAAGTGGCCAAATTGAATGCCCTTGAAAAGGTTCACGAGCTGAGCGAAAAGATGGCTCGGTGAGAGGAAGAGGTATAACATCCTCTTACCTGCTTGTTTCTAGTGTCTTTTTCTCTAGCTATAACCTTACATGATTCGGTATTTGCAGATGGGCAGGATTGGGATTGAGGCCTAGGACCAATTAAAGGCTTTGAGAGTGGAGTTGGCCTCGAGCCGCCAAATGAATTCCGAACTTGGGGATCAGCTAGTTGAGGCTAACAGGCAAATCTCCTCAGCTATGGACGAGTACAAAAGTTCTGTTCAATTCTTCGAGGAGCATAAAGTGGCCTGTGCCAATGCATTTCGGTTCGGCGAAGAGGAGACTCGGTCGAAGATCTCCCAAGCATATCTCGAGTTAGATCTATTTTTTCTTGAGGCCGAGCTATTTGATACTCATACCCCGGGAGCTAAAGAAGCGGAGTATGAAGAGATCTCAGATGTTGACCTCGAGACGATTTTAGGCACTAATGAGGGCTCGGCTCTAGAGGGGTGTACCCAGCTTGGTGCCGAGGAATCTGAAGTCCCTTTATCAACCGTACTTGAAGTGGGAAAACCCAGTCAACCTCCTCTGGATGTCGCTGAGCAGTCCCCTGGAAACGATTCAAACCCTAATTCTTAAGGGTTGTTCATGTATCTTTTGCTTTTTAGATTTGTAATTTGATTGAAACTTCAATGAATGAATCTTTTGTCTCCGTCTGTTTGTCTTATCATTTCTGGACGACCCCTTTTTGTTAGAAGTTTTTCCTGACAGCAAACGGATCATAAATGATTCACATTTTTAGGTCGGATTGCTCTTGGGAGTTCCGAATTAAATGTACTACTTAGTCGATGCTGGATTGACTTGTTTCGCTGATGTACAAAATGCGCAAGCTAGCTCGGTACGTCGATGCGTAGGATAGCTCGGCTCGTTGAGGCATAGGATAGCTTGGCTCGAACTTATGGAAACGCCTCGGTTGGGCTGAGGTTAGGCAGATAGTTCGGTCTATCCGAATTAAGAAGTTGGCTTGCTTTCTGCCCAGGTAGATGAAATGGCCTTATAGCTTGCTGAAGGACGCTTCATTTTTTGCTTAAGGCATTTATCTCATTGGCCTTTTCCAACGTTAGTCCCTTTAGCTTATGCGTTAAGTACTCAATTGCTATTGGATGGTGTCGCTTTCGAATGGGGATCTCCCAGGTCCGCCCATATCTCAAGGACTTGCAGGCTGTTTCCTGCATTTAAGGCTCTTGATTCGAGATCAAAGAAAAATTTTGCCTTACGTCGTGGCCTGGGAGGCGCGTTCAGCGCACTTCGGAATGCGCCCTTTTCTCCTAACCTACCACGTGGCAGCGCGGCCAGGGGGTTTTGAATTTAGGGCTCTCTGCTTTAATGGTTGCTCCCAGCTTGTTTATCTATAAAATGGGGGAGCAGACCGTGTTAGGCCATCTCCCAAGTCCTCTTCCTTCTGTGAGTTATAGAGGCCTTCATGGCGCTTGTTTCGCTGAGGTTGAGAACAGAGAGATCGAGCTTCCCTTTTGAAAGCTGGTTCATCCCAAATAGCTGGGGTGATGGAGAAGCTACTGAAGAGCAAGTAGTCCTCAAGGAAGGAATCTTGAAGGTCATATGGAGAGCGCATGAGGAGGCACACAGAGGTCATATGGGGAGCGCATGTATGTGCTTCCTGTGTGGCCTTTGTCACTTGCCATGGGGACCACAGGAAATGCAAAGCATACGTATCCCCCATGGCTAACATGGAGCTCACCTCCTTCCTCGATTTGGATCTCTCAGTTCATCTGCCTAAGAGGGCTTTTCTCGAGGGAGGAGGGAGGCGAGTGGTGTTAGTCTGCTGGTCCCCTGTCCACGTTGTTGAGCAGCGGTTAGCAGCCCGGCATCCCACTTGGGGAGGAGGCATCCTCAGCATCGGCATCCACATGTCTTTAGCTCAGTTTGGATCTCTTAATTCATCCAAGGGATCCGTGGATGGCCGACTTTGCTATCAACCAGCGACTTCAATGGAGTCATCTGGTTTCTCTAATTTCTTGGATCGGATGCAGAAACATCATTATCGATCGAAGTTGCTCGACCGAGCTTTTTATTTTATTTATCTTTACTTCCTGTGCTATGATACACTTGTAATGCCTCTCAGGAGATTGTAATTTTTTATTAATAAAGAAAGTTCTTACCCTTTCATCTTCGAAAACTTATTTCTTTTTCCGATGCGGCTGTGTTGAGAGTTGTATTACTCATATTATGCTTTCTGGATCGTAGCATAGTTCACAAGTTCAGCAGCGCTTTTGCTACTTCATTTTTGTTGGGCATTTCAGTGATGTTCATCTCTTTTTAGGTCAGAGGGAGGCCTGGGCAGCCCTGTTAATTTGCGATGTAAACATGATTCTTCCCAAAGGACGGAGTAAGTTTTTCTTTGAAGAGAAATAACTCGCATAATCTGAAAAGTTACTTACCTCCGCCGAAGTATAACAAGACGTCTTAGCTGGGCTAGAGCATCTGAGAGTCTCTCGACTTGATCAAGGCTTTAGACATTATTCAAAGATATGTCACTTGGTTCGGTCGAGGCTTTAGAGATTACTCGGAAATATATCACTCGGCTCGCCGAGGCTTCAAGATTATATTTTACTTGGCACTGCCAAGGTACGGAGACATCACTCGGCTCGGCCAAGGCTTTAGATTATATTTTACTTGGCGCTGCCAAGGTACGGAGACATCACTCAGCTCGGCTGAGGCTTCAAAATTTATTTTACTTGGCGCTGCCAAGGTACAGAAACATCACTTGGCTCGAGCCGAGGCTTCAAGATTATATTTTACTTGGTGCTGCCAAGGCACGAAAACATCACTCGGCTCGGCCGAGGCTTCAAGATTATATTTTACTTACCGTTGCCAAGGTACGGAGATATTACTCGGCTCGGCCGAGGCTTCAAGATTATATTTTACTTGGCACTGCTAAGGTATGGAGACATCACTCGGCTCGGCCGAGGCTTCAAAATTATATTTTACTTGGCACTGCCAAGGTACGGAGACATCACTCGGCTCGGCCGAGGATTTAATGTATAGTAAAACCTACTTCTCATTGCAGCTTTCAAGGAGAGTCATAAAAATAAAGATTTGCAAATCTTTAAAAATTTAATTTAATTTAATGAACAGAGTAAGTCTAGTAAGAGCATACTTTTACTGGTGATATGCGCGGAGATTATCCGAGTTCCATGTTCGAGGGAAAGATTTCCCATTTAAATCTTGAAGTTTGTAGGAGCCAGGTCAGATTACCTCCATAACTTGGTAGGGACCTTCCCAATTCGGGGACAATTTCCCTTGCTCCAATGGCTTTGAGATGGATGCCCTCCGAAGCACTAGATCACCTGGGAGGAAAGACTTCCCTTTGACTCTGGTGGAGTGATAATGAGCTACTCTTCGTTACTAGGTGGCCATCTGGATTCGGGCTTTCTTCCTGATTTCTTCTAGTAAATCAAGATTAGTTTAGAGCTGCTCATCATTGGATTCCTCCGAATAGCCTTCCATGCGAGGGGAGGGGAGTCCGACCTCCACGGGGATGAGCCGTCTTAAATGGGGTCTGTCCTGTGGGTATCCTCTCAGTAGTTCGGTACGCCCACAACGCATGGTGGAGCTCTTCGGCCCATCTGCCTCGTGCCCGATTGAGCCGAGCTTTAATTCTTTGCAGGAGAGTTCGATTGGTTACCTCGGCCTCTCTGTTGGCTTGAGGATGTCCGACCGATGTCAAGCGATGGAGAATGCCATGATCCTCACAGAACTTCCGGAACTTAGGATTGTCAAACTGCTTCCCGTTGTCGGTGATGATAGTGTGGGGAAGGCTGAAGTGGCAGATGATGGACCTCCATACAAAGTCTTTAGCTCGAGCTTCGGTTATTTGGGCGACTGCTTCGGCTTCAACCCACTTGGTGAAATAATCAATCGCAACAAACAAGAACTTACTTTGCCCCGCTGCGAGGGAGAAAGGGCCAAGGATATCCATCCCTCATTTGGCGAAAGGCCAGAGGGATGATATGGAAGTCAGGTGTGCAGAGGGAAGCCTCTAGATATTTGAGTGCCTCTGACACGAATCACAGGCTCGGACGAGGTCATCGGCATCTTTCTGTATCGTTGGCCATAATACCCTTGACGCAATACTTTGCGGCATAGGGCCCGACCAACAAGATGATTGCCACAGATGCCTTCATGAACCTCCTGAAGAGCATAATCGACCTCTGATGGTCGGAGGTATTTAAGCAATGGCATGGAGAAGGATCGCTTATACAGTCGATCATCAATCAGAACATAATGAGATGACTGCATTTTTAGCTTCCTTGCTTCTTTTCTATCGGCGGGCAGCAGCCCTTCTTTAAGGTATTTGTGCAGGGGATCAATCCAAGATGGTTCAGCTTCGACCTGCATCATCTGGTCAGCACCGGTGATACTGGGTTTCTCCAAGACTTCCAAGTAGAATTTCCATTCAAGATCCATTGACTCCGTAGTCACCAAGCAGGATAGAAGGTGGCGCGCGCGTTTTCAACCCTTGGAATCTGGATAATTTTAAATTCATCAAAATAGGAGGATTAATCGTGCACCTTTTGGAGATACCGAATCATGTTCAGCTCTTGAGCCTCGAATTCTTCTTGCACCTGGCCAGCCACCAACTGAGAGTCGGTGTAGGCAATTAGTTTTTTGACCTTAAACTTGTGGGCGATTCGGAGTCCAACAAGTAGGGCTTCATACTCTGCTTCATTGTTTGAGGCCGGAAGGAGAAGCGGATGCCATATTCGAAAGTTGCACCCTCCAAACTGGTGAGGACCAGGCCGGCACCAGAATCGCCCATGCTGGAGGATCTATCGGCGTGAAGCAACCATGGGGCGCTGGGATTTGGTTGTCCGGGGGCATCCGAAGCAGAGCCATCTTCAGGTATGGTGCACTCGAGGAGGAAATCTGCCAGAACTTGAGCCTTAATGGCTGGATGAGGTTGATATTGAATGTCATGTTCACCCAGCTCGACAGCCCATTTGGTCATTCTCCCGATACTTTCGGGCAATGGATGATTGTCTTGATGGGTTGATCAGTTAGGATAGTGACAGTATGTGCTTGAAGTACGGCCGCAGCTTTCGGACCGATGTTACCAGAGCCAGGACCATCTTCTCGACCCGAGTGTACCTCGTTTCAGCGTCTTTGAGTAGTTTGCTGACATAATAAATAGGTTTTTAGATCGTGTTCTCCTCTCTGATTAACACCGAACCAACAGCGTTCTCAGAGACCGCTAAGTATAAATTCAACATTTCCCCTAGTTTGGGCTGCTGAGGAGAGGTGGTGAGCCGATGTATTTCTTGAGATCTTCGAAGGACTTCTGGCAATCTGGGGTCCATTAGAAGTTTTTGGTCGACCGAACAGCCTTGAAGAGGGGGAGGCACTTCTCGGCTGACCGAGCAATAAAGTGGCTGAGGGCCGCTATTCTTCTGGTAAGGCGTTGTACGTCTTGACCAACCCCGAGGGGCCATCTGCCGCAGGGCCTGGATCTTTTGGGGATTTGCTTTGATGCCTCGCTGAGAGACCATGAAGCCTAGGAATTTCTGGAGTTGACCCCGAAAGCGCACTTGGTGGGGTTGAGCTTCATCTGGTACTTTTGAAGCGTTGCAAATCGCTCTGCGAGGTCCTCGACATGTTGGGACGCCTTCTTGCTCTTTACCAGCATATCATCAACATATACCTCAATGTTCCGGCTGATTTGCTCTTTGAAGACTTTATTGACCAGCCTTTGGTAAGTGGCACCTGCGTTCTTTAAACCAAAGGGCATAACTCGATAACAATAAATACCTCGGTCGGTGATGAAGACAGTTTTCTCCTCATCTTTGGGCGCCATTCGGATCTGGTTGTAGCTCGAATAGGCATCCATAAAAGTCAGCATTTGATGGCCCGAAGTTGATCCATGAGCTGGTCGATCCGCGGAAGAGGGAAGCTTTCTTTTGGGCAGGACTTGTTGAGGTTGGTGAAGTCAATGCAGATCCTCCATTTGCCATTCAATTTTTTCACCATGATCACATTCGCCAGCCAATCGGGATAATTAACTTCCCGATGAATTTGGCTTTGATGAGCTTGTCCACCTCTTCTTCGATAGCCTTTTCGCACTCAGGGGCGAAGCTCCTTTTCTTCTATTTAATTGGCCGAAATGTCTCGTCCACGCTGAGGCGGTGAACTAGGACGTCCGGGCTGATTTCAGGCATATCCGATGCGGACCAGGTGAAGACATCAGCATTCTTTCAAAGGAATTCAATTAATTCTCGCCAAAGCTTTTCTTCCAGCTGTGACCTGACTTTTATGGTTCGGCCAGGCCGAGCTTCGTCAAGTGGTACTTCTTCTAATTATTCGGTTGGCCCTCCTTGTTGCTCAGCAAAGTCTTCTCGAGCATCTAGCCCATCCACCTTGGGCTTCCTGGACTGAAGGTCGGTAATAAAGCAATGCCGAGCTATGATTTGACTTCCTCGAACAACCCCCACTCCCCATTCGATGGGGAACTTCATGGCGAGATGGGGAACGAAAATGATGGCTTTGAAAGATATTTGTCCTAGCCTACCGAGGATGGCGTTGTAAGGAGACCGGAGCTTATTACGAGGAAATCCATTAGCACAGTAGCCACACGGGGTCAGGTACCGACTCGGACTATCAGAGTAATAGCCCCTTCAGGGATTATGGAGTCACCTGTGAAACCCACCAGGGTAGACTCCATGGCCCGGAGGCTTTCCATCCGAAATTTTAATCTCACAAAGGCATCAAAGTACAAAACATTAACAGAGCTTCCACTATCAACAATATGTGGTGTACATCATAATTGTTCATGTTTAAGGATACAACCAGAGCATCATCATGGGGTACTGTACCTCTCAAAGATCTTTATCAGAAAAAGCGAGCTTATCAACTCGAGCCTTCTTTGGCGAGTTTTCCTCTCCGCCTGGCCAGGAGGATGGGGAATCGGCCGCCGCTATCACATTAACATTGCCGATAACGAGAGGATTTGATGATGGGAGCGGACGAGGCTCGGGCTGGCGTGCCCCTTCATTGTTCGACTCAGGGGGTCCCTTGAACCGGTCCAGTCTACCCCATCGGATCAACCGCTCGATCTCATTCTGGAGCTGCCAACAGTCCTCGATATCATGCCCGTAATCCCGGTGGAAGCGGTAGTACTTGGTCACATCCCTCTGAGTTGCATTCCCTCGGAGAGGAGGAGGCCGGAGAATTTGCCGCTCAATCTCCATCAGGATCTGCATCCTTGGCGCAGTGAGGGGAGTGTAGCGGTTGAACCTTCGAGTTAGACTCCGGGTTCGGTCTCAAGATGGTGGCGGAGGATCTCTATGGTGGCGAGGTGGGCTTGCACTGCGGTGGGCCCATTGTTTGTCCGAGCCCTTGCCTCTTTCTTCTTCAGCTGTTCGGCCCGAGCTGACCTCCTTGATTCTTCAACCCTGGCGTACTTATCCACTAGGGACATCATGTCTGAAAGGCTCTTCGGGTAATTAACCTCCAGAGCCAAGTAGAAGTCTCCCTCCTTCAACACTCCTCAGCCAAGGCAGACATGGCCACCTCGTGGTTGAGATGGTCGACTTCCAGGAGGACCGTGTTGAAACGGCCAAGGTAGCTCTTCAATGATTCCCCCTTTCTCTACTTAACTTCAAAGACGGAATCGGATCTTCGTCGCTAGCAACGGCTGCTGATGAACTAGCTGATGAGGAAACAACTCAGTTCATTGAAAGAATCAATGGAACCTGGCTTCAAACCGTTGAACCAGGTTCGGGCAGATCCCTTTAGAGTGGAGGCGAAGGCTCGATACAGGATTGCATCTGATGCCCCATGGAACATCATGATAAACCTGAAGCTGCTCAAGTGGTCATCGGGATCGGTGGATCCATGGTACGGCTCGATGGTAGGGAGCTTAACATGAGGGGGAATCACTTCCCTCATGATCCTCTTGGAGAAGGGGATGCCCTGCTCCGCTTTTGGCTAGGATAGAGGGGCTTGCCTGGCGGCGTCTAATTCATCATTCTCGATGCATTTCTTGCATCTATTGCCTGATCCCTTCATCCAGAGTGGTAGGAGGGATCGGGCGATGAGAAGACAGTAGCGGTGTCGAGTCCTAGGAAGACACCGGGGAGGGGGAACGCATCCGCCTGGATCTAAGCGGGCTCTTACCTCCATCCCGCTGCGGTGCCCGCCTTGCCTTCGCGGGCTGGTGACAGTGGTCCGCGCTTCAGGCGGATCGGAAGAAGATATCACTGGCGGAGAAGGGGCAGCGACCTCTTCGTGAGGCTGGGAAGCAGGAACGGCAGGGCCAGGAATCGCTTGGAGTCCCTGGACCAGCTGGGTCAATGCCTGGACCTGCTGAACCAGAGTGGCGAACTGTCTAGCGTTACCGCCGTTGCCGGCGGCGAAGGAGTTTAGCTGGTGGTGGTGGCAGAGGTGCCGCACTGCTAATTGGATCAGGTCTTTGAGAGGTGGCTTGATCTTGAGCCTCGGATGTGGCTCTCTTTCGATTAGCCATTAGATGATGCTTCTTCTGGTTTTTTGAGTCGTGTCTCCTGGGTTACAAGTTTATGGGACTTGAGGCCCTTCCTCTAGTGCCAATCTGTTTCCGCGGAAATCCGTTCTCCGACTCGGATGCGCTCTGGCTCCAGGTCCAAACGCCGATCTCGACGTCCGGGGTGGAACCTGCAAGACAGTCCGCACGCGTGAAGGATTTCCTTGGGGTTGTCCTCCTCGGGAGACCCTCCGAGGCTCAAGTCAGTGGAGATTCATAGCAAGCAGATGTGAGGAGAAGACTCTCACAGAAGAGTTCCCTCAAATGGGTTTTTCTTCCGGGAGCTCCGAGCTCTGTGGGAGCTTCAATGGAGTTTTTCAGTATGAGAGTTAGTGGATGGATGCGTACCTGAGAGATTTAAGGGTCGTGGTATTTATAGGCGATCACCTGGTTCTTTGGGCGCATTGCGAGGGGTCTGAAAGCTATTAAGATTCGAAACGGATTCGAATCAGGTTCGTTACGAGGCTAGTAGGATCTGTATCTCGTCGGTTAGAAGATCGACGGCTAGGAGAGCTGGTTAATGCCTTAGGATTCAGCGATCGTGTAGGTTCTAGGCTACACCTATGGCCCTTAGGCCATTTTTGGGCATGATTCCCCATTTGGAATCTCATTCAGTTATGGTGAATTCAAACTCTCCCGCGCCGGATTCCACGGAAGCATTCAAGTACCTCGGTCCGATCAAGGTAAGGGACAACTTGGTTTCCCGCATAGTTGTCAGACCCGGTCCGGACATTGACCTGGCCAACGGCTCGGGTCACCGGGTCACTGGTTCAACCGTTGGGTCACTGGTTCAACCATCAATCAATTATATTAATATAAAATATATTTATTTTAATAAAAATTAATTTTTAATAAAAAATTCAAGGTTAATATGATAATAAAACCCGTGACCCGAACCGGTTCGGGTCGGATTGATCGGTTCATAGGTGAACCGGCTGGGTTGACCGGGTTATTCTGGGTCATTTACACATTTGGTTTTATATTGAAACCAGACCATCTTGGCCTTCGGGTCCCGGTTCAACTAGTCCAACCGGCCGGTTCGGTCCGGTTTTAACAATTATGGTTTCCTAAGTATGAAAATAGCTCGGGCCGCCGAGGGTGAAGGTAGCTCGAGAAGCCGAGGTATAAAGCTATAAAGATGAGTTTATTTCCCATTTGGTGCATTGCCAACAATGTAATGTGGATTACTACAAGATAGATTATAACTGTGGTATACACAAGTAATGTTACAATAATATTTATTACTATATGACAAACAAATTAGCAGTCATATGACATCAAATTCCCAAAATACCAATAAATCAAATTCATATAATAAATCAAATCTATTTAAAAAATTTTAAAATACTCCTAAATCAAAGTATTTATATATAAGCAAAAGATACTAGATTTATTTTTTAAGATTAAAATATATTTTTAATCTTTAAATATTTATTTAATTTTTTATTCTTAAACTTTTAATTATCATAAATTATTTATTATATTTTAAAAACAATTTATTTTTTAATATTTTGTTATATAAAATTAATTAAGATTAATAGAATAATTGATATATTATTTTTAATTTTATTTTTTAAATATTAAATTAATTAAAAAATAAAAAATTAATTAATTTTTAATTAATTAATTTAATATTTTAAAAAATAAATTTAAAAAATAATTTTAAAAAACAAAAAAAATATTTTTTTTAAAATTAAAATGTTAATTAATTTTTAATTAATTTAATTAATTTAATTTAATATTTAAAAATTAAATTTAAAATTAAAAAAAATTTAAAAAATATTTAATTTAATTTTAATCAATTTTTTTATTAATTTAATTAATTATTTTTAAATTAAAAATTTTTATTTTTAATTAATTTTAATTTATTTTTAATAGATTTTAAAAAATAGTAATTAATTTTTTTTATTTTTTATTTTTTTATTTTTTCATTAGAGTTTTCTTATAACTATATTTTTTTATTATTTTAATTTTTTATTTAATATTTTTTTATGGACGAATAATATCACGGTTTATTTTTGTTTAAAAATATGAGAAAATAGATAACAACGAAGTTGGGATAAAAAATTTATTAGATTACAACATATCCATAATAATCTAGATTACCATTGCATAATAAATTATCATTCAAAATATATATAAAAAAAATGATTACCTGATAGGTTTCATTTAAATTATTGGTACATGCTGAAGTTTATCAAACGTTGTTCTGAACTTATTTCTTAGAAATTTTAAAAATAATTAAAATTATTTTTTTAATAAATTTATTATTTAAAAAATAATTATTTTTAAAATAAATAATAACGTATACAATTATTCAAACATAGCTTTTTTTAAAAAATCAAATACTAAAAAATTTCGCTCTCGAACCACGCGTTGGAATGAGATCTCAGCCTCGGTTTTAGTCACGGAAATTACTTGGTGGTGTTGACCGCTTGGCATCAGCAGTCCAGTCCTAAATAAACAAACAACATGGCCCCTGGTCTCCAGGAAACTCCAGAGAGTGGAAACCAAACCAGCAGGCGCTCCTCGGTTTTCACTCCCTCCTCTTCCTAATCTACTGCCATCGGAACCTATTTGTAATTTGTGATTAAACCAAAAAAATATGGCCATTATTCATGAGCTGCCTCATTCAAAAATTCATATTTAAAGAGACATGAATTATCTGTTAATTTATTTAAAAAGGTAAATAGGAGAATACGGTTGCAGAAACGGTATGTTTTTTATAAAAATATAAGAATGATCTGGGAACTTTTTACTGGACTGATTCATATTTAATTTATAAAGATCAATGAAAAAATCATTTTAAATGCAATATAATTTTATAAATTCTTTTAAAACTTTTAGCATTGAGGATAGACGGGTGTGACTTTGAAGATCTTTACTCTAAATAATTTTTATTTATTAACTATTTCTAAGAATAATATGAAAAAAATCTTGTTCCTAGAATAATAAAAAATTACGTTAAGCATAAAATTTTCTATTGAACAAATAATTTTAAATCATCTTTCTAATAGAATAAAAGAAAGAAAATAAAAAGGATTATACAGCACCTTTCGCTTTCTTTATTTTTTAATACAATATAATTTCGGATCTGAACTTATTTTTGTTGAAAAATAATTTTAAAATTATTTCTATAATAAATAATTTCATAACTGAACCAAAAATAGCTTATTTCCAACACTTTAAAGCCAAATATTCAAAAGTTTTGCCCTCTATTGCTAGCATATGGGGTTCTTCTGTTGCTTTGACAGTGCATCGGTATATGATCTTCATTTTTTGGAAGTCTTCATCTTTAGAATTTGTCAAAATCAATTTTGATGGAAGTGTTCAAGGTAGACTGACTAGATAGGCTTTGTAATCCGAGTATCGAATGGATCAATGCTAGCGGCCGATGAATTTGGCCTTCTTAACTTTTCTATGTCATTAATCGAGCTGTATGTTGGATGGGCCGGTATATTCTATACCATTCGTAGTCTGAACATCCATAGGATTATTATCGAGAAGGATTTATTACTATCATTTATTGGCTTCGATAGTATTCTAACGATTTTTTATCTTTTAACTTTTGATCCGTAATATTTAAATTATATTTTATTATATTTACAATGTCTAGATTTAGCATATCTATCAAAAAGTTAATTCGATAATTGATTGGTTAGCTATCTGAAGCTGAAAGTAAGATAAAAAAAAAAAAATTTCCCAAGACAAACAGTTTAGCGACGTAGGTACGGAAAGCTTTTTTTTTTTTTTTCCGTCCCTCCAAACCGCCCGCTGGATTGGGACCTCATCCTCGGTTTTAACTACGGAAATTCCTCGGTGCTGCCCACCGCATGGCGGCATGCTAAATAATCAAACAATACAACCTCTCGGATTTAGGAAACTCTGGAAAGTGAACCCCAAACCAGCTGGCGCTCGTCCCCAGTTTTCTCCGCTACTTAATTCCGCGTCTTTTAGCCAGCTATAAATAACTCCTCCCCCACAACTTCTCCTCAAATCAGACCACGATTCATAGTCCTTCCTTTCACCGAAAAACTTCATAGCATCAGAGGAAGAGAGAGAGACAGAGATGGCCTCTGCAAGCAAAGCTTCTTTGATCGTGGCAGCGAGCATGGGGGCGGTGGAAGCTCTCAAGGACCAAGTAGGCCTGTGTCGATGGAACTACGCAATGAGGTCTCTCCACCAACGAGCTAAGGGCAGCGTGGGGTCTTTAATTCAGGCCAAAGGATGCGTTCTTCTACTATTAACATTGAGAGGAGCGCAGGGAGTCTTGAGAGATCTAAGCGAAGAACGCAGAAGACATTGGAGAAGGTCATGTACTTGAGCTGTTACGGGCCCAAGTAGAAATCTAATTAATCTACGTTTTTTTAACTTTTTTTACTTTTTGGGGTCTTCTCCCGTTTGTAAAATTCGGAACTTTTTAACTTTGAATGTGAGTAACGCTAAAATTTTTGGAATGGAAATTAATCCCACATTAAACGGCCGCAGTGTTTGAGGACGATATCGAGATATGTGGAATATAAAGAATTGAGGAAAACTTTGGCCAGCACCAAATCCATAAAATTTAGAATAAGGTTTAATTGATATAAGAAGAAAAGAAGGGGATAATCTAGAACTGAGTGATGGTAAACCCACTTCCAAATAGATTTCTTAAAACATTTTCGGTAAATCCTTCATAGTTTTCTTTGAACCGTAAAATTTTATTTTTTTAAACAAAATAATTTTATACGATCATCAAGTAAAAAATCAATTATCTCCACGATAATAAATAAATAAATTAGCTAGAAGCATAAGTTATTTATTTCCAGGTCAAAGTTTCGGTCGGACTCCATTTGCTGCATCTCTTCTGGATGTATCATCATGGCAGGGAAGTCCAATGGCACTCCCTCTTCCTTGTTATATTTTTTCTCAAACTTTCACTCAAAATTCATTTTGTTTTTTTTTAATTTTAAATTTTTAAAAATTAAAATAAATTTTTAGCGAAAGTTTGGGGATCAGAGTGTATTTTAACCTCATAATAAATCATACGTAACAAGCACCCTTCGTTAGGATGATATTGGCTCTCATCTCAATTTCGATCAAGCATCTTGGATAGGGGTGCAAACTCGGACTCATCAAATTCGAGTTTCCCTTAATTTTAATTTTAATCTTATTTATAAAATATCAATTTTAATCTTAATCTTATTTGTAAAATCTCAATTCTAACCCTATTTTTAAAAATCGGATTCGGATTGAGTTTCGGATTGAAATTCAGGTTGATTAGAAAAAAAAATAATTTTTTCAAAGTAAATAAACATCGAATTATGGATCCCAAAGATGAAAAAAACAAAATCTCTTGCCGAACGCATAAGCTGAACTCGGGGCTTTAACATTGTATTAAAAAAAAAAGTCGAAACAAAGAAAAAGAGGAGTCACCGTAGATAAAGAAGAGGAGGAGGCGGAAAGTAAAACGAAATGTATGGATGATCCGCCTTTATGTTTGTCCTTTTTCTCACCTGCGATCGATGATCTTGCCCTTCTCGCCTTAAGTTGATCATCTTATTCGATCCGATTGGCACCTTCAACGCTCTCAAAAATTTAGCACCGATAAGCTACCCCAGTTCGGATAACCATTGGATTTGAATTGCAGTCAATCCTAATCCGACTCAATTGCAAATCGAGCTGGGTTAAATTTGAATCTTTCGGGTTTGAATTGAGCAAACATGAGTTTAAATGTTATTGTAAACCAGGTTCAATGAATCAGATTCAGATTTTTGAATTTGATCCAAATTGCACCCCTAATCCTGAATGAAATGGGATGGGATGGGATGGGATGGGATATGGGTCTAAATTCTCTTAGAGAGTTGGTTGGACTGTAACACATCATTAAAAAAACAAAACTGGAAATATTTTATGAGCCGTTGCCCCTTGTTCTATGGTACTTGGCTTGTCTCTCTTTGATTTTCTCACCTCTCAGCCAACTTCGGCGACCTTACTACATAGGGCGATAAAGCAGAGGACCATAAGATTCCATCCCTCTGCCACATTATTGACCTTTGGCTTTTGCTATCATGAAGTGAACCGATATATTTTAAATTATAAGAAAGCTAAGGACATAAAGGTTTAAAAAAAATGAATCATGGACTTAAACATAGAGGATTGAGTTTCGATATTTTAAAATATATTATAATAATAGAGCAATTGAACCCATAACCCTTTTATTTCTCCCTTGTAAAAATTTCACGATCAATGCCTTCGTATGAGAAATTAATTACTTCTTAATCTTCCTGTCCTTTTGGCACCCAATTCAGGCGATAGAATAACGATACCCACTAAATAGGAAAGGCGTCATGAACCGACGCTAACATTGCATTGAAAGTGTCTGTTTTCCAACCCGCCAATCTTTTTCTTAAATTTACTGATTAAGACCATCCAATCAATCTTGCTAAGAGAAGCATGCCAACAAGTCCAATACAAGTGGTAGAAAAACATCTCAGCTGGCAACCAATGATTTGCAGATAATACGGACTCGCTTTGGCATACAAAACAACACTCGACAAAAAAAAAAAAAAAAATCTCTTTATTTCGGTATAAAATAAAATGATTTTTAATATTTTATTAGAATTTATTTTAAAAATTAAAAATTATAGAATGGCATGATTTCTATTGGGATCAAATGAACAAGTGGAGATTCAAATAGCACCATCAGATAAATAATAATAGTAAAAAAATAAAAAAATTTAGAAAAAAAATATATTAAAAATATAAGTAGTTAAGATTTTATTTCTGTCTTTTCACCATTTATGTACACTTAATAGAATTGGAATATTTATTTTAAACTTTTTATCTTTCTCTTTTGACTCCCTGTTCAGAAGGGTTATGCGGTTATGCATGCTTCACTAGAAGAAAAAAGGCTAATGGTATTCTAAAAGAATTATAATTTATATATTATAAGAATTAAAGGTCAACTCCCACACATATTAGAAGTTATATCCTTATTTTGTACCAATTGAGAGTAATATCTATATTAGCTTTGATAAGTTTAGGATAAACTTTGACTTTTAGAGAGTTCGTAAGGATTTTCAATACTCCCTTCTCATTATAAACTCCGTCCTAACAATGTTGAACATATCAAATAAAGCTTCAAATCACTTAATCGCCAATCCTTTCATGAAAATATCAATCGACTGTAAAAAAAATTAAAAGTAAATTAATTTTTTTATTTTTTTTAATGAACTGATGATAAGCTCTTCGACATGCTTTATCTTTTCATTGCTATAATAAAGAAAAATAATATAACTTAAATTATGAAATAATTTCATAAGCTAAATCAACTCTTTATGCAGCAATCTTGTAAGCCAAGTGGACTCCTGTATTGCCATCATAGCTTCTTAGGCAAATTTTTTTTATTTTTTATTTTACAAACGGATGATCACATAAGTCTTATATGAGTCAACTCAGATAAGTCAAAACATAAAATCTGATTAAATACAAAAGGATAAGGGTCATCCTGCTTCCAATCTAAATCCCAGAGTAGTAAGTAACTAATCTCATAATCTAATTAATCGCAAAGTTAGCTTCTCGATAAATATGACTGATGTGAACTCGAAAATATTTTTTTTCATGCTCAAACCTAGGACACAATGTAATAGATTATGAGCACATGCAACTTTGTATCCAATTTGGTTGCACAAATTGTTGGTATCTGAATGGGTTTAGATTAATTAATTCGCTTTCGGATAGTAAACGGCTGTATAAACCCTACACCATGCATGAAATATTTTTTGATCGAAAATAAAACCGTATGAAATCTAGCTATCGGTAAAGCCCTTCTCCCCTTTCTTGGTATTAAAAAAAAAAAAAAAACTAGTCCTGCGGCCACGATGCAGCTATCACTAATCAATTAAAATATTGTCCTTTTGATGCTGAAACCTTATACAGCCTCTGGTATCCTGGAAACCGTGGAAGTGTGGAACCCAGGAGGGAAAACAAGCAGCAGCTCGCCTCCTGTTTTATCCCTTTCCCCGTCTTGTCACATCCCTTCTTTGTCACGGCTTTAACAATAGGGGAAAGGAAGGGAGAGGACTGATGATGAAAAGACCCGGCAATCGGAGGAGCCGCTGAGGAAAGCAACGTACTTGAGCTGTTGGGGTCCCAATTAGCAACTTAGAAGCAAGGGAGATTCAAAATAGGCATCTCTAATGGGTTTCTCTGTTAATTAGTAGTCTACGATACTTGTAGCTATAAATCTGACAATATAAGGATATCTTTTGCAATAGAGCCTTGTGATTTTTTTCTTCTTTTGATTATGGATGGGTACGTTGGAGTCTGAAGAAAAAGACGGAAAAGACAAGAGAAAAGAATTCTTTTAATTGGTTGCAAAAAGCTGAGTTGAGGCAATAGAAACTTTGGAATGATTTCTTATTTGACAAAAAAGAATAAAAATTCAGAACGAAAATTTTCAGTACTCACTCCAAGAGAAAACTGAAGATGAGAAATCTAAGAACAAAATATCGACAATTTTTTAGAAAAAACAACAAATTCTCAACTTATTAAATTGGGCTATGTTTAAGCTTCGTTTCTCTGCTGGTCCAGTGCATCTTGAACATCCCTCTTTTTTTTTTTTTTGTTGAGTTATTTTGGCTAACGATTCTTTACGTTTCTATATTGAAAGTTGCTTGGTACAGCGCTGTAATTGAAATTGGAATCAGTATAAAAATTAAAATTGATGATTCTAATGTTTTCTCTGTTTTGCGCAGAAATTAAAATCAACAACTTGCATAAATTATATTTCAAAATAAATATTAAAAAATACATTAAAAATTATAAAAAATATTTATAACATTAAGTTAATCATAAGAAAAGAAAAAATAATTTGATTGAAAATATTAGATGTAAATCCTACCATAAATTATTATTATAGAAGAGAAGAAGCAAAAGGAATATTGATCAGAGAAAGAAAAGGATGAAAAAAGGGTCAATAAAAAAAAAAAAAGAGAATCTGATTGGAGCTATAATGTTTGATAAATGATTCATATTGCTAAAAAAAAAATGCATGATATTGAAATTAGTGGTTTTAATTATGAAAGATCATTTTTATGATGACTTTATTATTTAAAAATAGATATTCATTGAAAAAGATAAAAAAGAAGGCTTGTGGCCATGATATAATTTTTTTTAATTATTATCTTATATTTCATAACTCATACATCGTAAGATAATATTTGATAGATCCGATAATTTTTAAAAATATTTAAATTTATAATAAAAATTTTATTAAATATCTAATTATTATTTAGCACTTAACTATTTAACTAATTACTTTGAGCACAAATAGGTGGCTCGATGCTTCCCAAGGCATATCCATAAATATTTCTTAAGAAGAAAATAAAAGAAATTAAGAACTCTAACTTCTTGCTTTTCGTTACATACCTGGTACTCAACTAATTTTTGACCCAACAGTAAACACTCACTATAATAAAATAATATTATAGCAACACTTTTTTAAGCAGTCCACCGACGGTTCTACAAAGCCCTGAACCCTCTTCGTTCTGTCTCTGCCGGCGCCTTGAGCTCTAGGATTTCTTCCTCCGTCCCGTCTTTTGTCTTCCTCCGTCCCCTGTCTTTTGTCTTCTTCGTCAGGTGCGGATCCCTCTTTGGATGGGTAGTATTAGCCCTCTGGTTGAAAGATTCTTATCATATTGTTATTTTTTTTGAAATGGCTCCGGGTTCTTTCGGGCTTGTCCAAGATTTTCGGGCTTGTCCAAGATTTTTTTTCTTATTCTGGTTTCAGGCGTGTTGATCTGTTTGAATCGTGGGTTTATCGAGACTTTTTCCATCTCCGGGGGTTCTTTCTGGCTTGTCCAAGATTTTTTTTTTCTTATTCTGGTATCAGGCGTGTTGATCTGTTTGGATCTGTGGGTTTATCGAGAATTTTTCCATCTTCTTTGTAGCTTGGTCTTCCTGATATACATGGAAGGGAAAAGATCTAACAGATCCCTAGGTCAAGCAATGAATGAACAATGATGTCTTTTCCTTGGAATTAAATGGATTCTTTGTGTTGCTTATTTTATTTTTTAGCTTTTCGAGTAAGAAGAATGCCGTGTCTCCAGCTTCTATTAGACGATGGATTGTTGAAGATCTCATGAGGAACTCAACTTATCCATGCTAAAAGAATATCGCTCATTTTATTTTATTTTTTTCCTTTAAGAAGATGTCTGATTTTTTACTACTTCAAATTACATTTCCCGTAGAACTCAACAACCTATTACCTATTTCCTGCTATCATTTGAATTGTGGTTATAATGCGTTACACATACAAATGAGCAGGTATATAAGGGAGTTGGGGGCGTTCAAGGGGTTCCCCTTATGGTGGTCTTGATCCAGATCACCAGAGGTTTCTGAAGGCCGTAACAGAGGGAAGGGGTGTGGTTCTTTGTTTAGTTCTTTTTTTTCTAAGAACTCCCTGTGATTAGAGGGAGTTGGTAGCTGGTGGTGATGGATTCTGTCTTCTGGGTCGTAGGGGAGTGGCAGAGATTATTGCTCATTTCAGGAGATCGGGAGCTGTAAGTGGTTTTTGTTGCTTCTGCTTTCTTTCTTCATTGCTTTGTTTATTTATTTATTTTAAGATCACTTCTTTTGGTTTTGTAATGTGGTTCCATATTCAGGATCTGAGGTTAGAAACGCAACTTAGTATATAGTTGAAATTATTTTTTATTCCTCAAATATTTTCTTAGGTTGATGTGTCTGTTTGTCATATTCCGGGACCAGGTATATAAGCGGCGGACCCCATGTAATTGGGAAAAGGCGGACCCCATGTAGTTGGGAAAAGGCTTAGATGAGTTGAGTTGAGTTGAGATATACAAAGTGTCTTAATCTGAAGTCTTCTTTCCTTCCCCTCAGGTCATCCTATCCAAACTCTTTTGAATGCCTATTTTTCTTCCGCGTGTTCTATTTTGGACTACATGCTTATTCCCAACCATTGTTAATGTCTGCTGTTGTATTCTAGATATGAAGATATTTTGGGGGCAGGCCCCTTAATAGCTTGCATGTCAGGAGATCTCTTCATCTGTTCCCCTTCTTGATTAGATAGCTGTTGTTTTGCAGGAAAAATCTGTGTGTGTTATATAAAAGCAGCCTGGTTCGAGTAATCCCTTTTTAATATAACAATTTTTTTCTTTTTAAAATAAGGGAATATATTCTCATTCGTGCGCTTTGGTAACGCCATGTGACAAAGGCAAGTGGTGGCGGGGCATGACAGCCTGCAGCACCCGCTATCGCCTGCCGGAATTTAATGCTGATTCATTTGTATGTGGCGGGTGGAAGTTTGAAAATAACTAAAACTCCTCTTCGGTTGAAATACAAATACAGTAAATCATGATTGCAAGAAATCTTTGGATAATTGAGGCTGGTAATTTGAGTATCGGTTGTAAAGACTGGCTTTCTTAACATTTAAGTTGATTTGACAGTGCCTTTAGCTTTCTTTTTTAGTGCCTCTAGCTTAAAAAAAAAAAAGGTAGTGGCTGGAGTTTAAATCCCACTGGACTGAACTGTCATGATTTAGTCCACAACTTTAGACGCATTACCTCTAGGTTCCTTCTTTTAGTGCCTTAGCTTCCTCCAAAAAAAAAAAAAAGGTTGTGCTTGGAGTTTAAATCTCCCTGGACTGAACTACCGCCATTCAGTCCACACAACTTTAGACGCATGCCTTTAGCTTCCTTTTTTTAGTGCCTCTAGCTTCCTCCAAAAAAAAAAAAAAAAGATAGTGCTTGGAGTTTAAATCCCACTGGATTGAACTGCCGTCATTCAGCCACACTGCTTGGACGTAGAGATGTCTGGCATTTAATATATTTAGGGAGCTCTTTGATGAATGCTTTGAGGTGGAGACAACATCTTGCTGCCATTAAAAAGGCTAAAGAGTGCATCCCAAGCTTGGTGCTGAACGTGGTTTGGCCTATCCTAAAGAGAAAAAGGATGGAAGAAGAAATAAAAACTAGCCTTTAGAAAATAATAGCAAGGGAAAGCAATGATGAAGAATTTCTTGAGCATAGAAGCCAATTCTTAATTTGCTTTGATTGTTGGACTACGTGCCAGCAATTCTAGAGTTCGGTGTTAGCTAAATGGCCAATCATGTGAAGGATCTCTCTTACCTCGCTCTCTTTGAACACGATGAGAAAAGAGGGGACTTTGGAAGAAACCTCGCTTACCTTCCCTTACATCATAGCGTTGGGATTCATCCAATGGTATTCGATCGTGAAAATCTTAACCCAAGTTAAGGAATCGGTCACTTTCATTCTCGACAGTTAGTAACATACGACAAAACTAGAGTTTTTCCTTTTTCTTCTTTCTTCTGATTTTAGAGGCTAATTGCAAAAGTCTTTGCAGCCATGATTGATAGGATACCTGATTTCGCTGAAAAGGCTCCCGAAACCGTATAGGAGCAAGTCACATTGAGATACCTGGATAAGATGTGCCATGAGGGTCCGCTACGGACGTTCCTTCCACCTTAGCTTTTATTGATGCGGATGAACCGACTGTGGAAGTTTTGGAAAAAGTTTGTTAAAATATATTGTATGGATAAAGCTTAATAGAATAATAATTAATGATGAGAGTGTGAAAATTAATGCTATTGGATAGATTATGAGCTATATGTTGTTTTGATGGCCTACAATGCCTTATAGATACATTTTCTATTTGCGTATATATGTATTGGTATGTATGCATGTTTAAAATGCATGAATACATATATATGTATTTGTAAATGTTTGTGCATTCCTTGATGTAACCTCATCGGCAATATACTAATTTCTCAAGATTTGTCCTATCATCTTAGTTGTATCTTGTCATATCCATATCATGTATATGTGTCTGTGTTTCATAGGATAACATGCGACAATTAAAGATTTCCTTAAGCTCATAGCATAGTGAAACAGGTTTCAATCAAGTTCTTAGTGCATCAATACCCTTGCATGTATGTTCCTTTAATGTCCTTGTTGTACACCCCCCCCCCAAAACACACACACAAAACTTCCCCTGCCCACAAAGGCAATTTTTTAAGCACATACAAACATGCATGCATGGCTCAATTTTATTTCTATGCATACTACTCAAAAAAGCATTTCAGAATTTCATTACATAAGTCTTAACTTATGAGACAATGTGCTTTGGTTATGTGGTGAAGTACTTTTGCTCTATGCACGTATGTTCCTATCATGAAAATGGACTTGCCAATTATCAGTGGAGTATGTAAGATAAGCCACCAACCATCTCTTGGATAAGCCATGCTTTTTTTTTAGAAAAATGTTATTATATGCAGTTGATTTTTACATCAAATTCAAATGATAACATGAGCATCCTAGTTTACTCTCTTCTTATAAGAACGCTTTACCTTTCATTATTGTTGCATGCATAAAAGAAATGCCCAAAAGTCAAGCCACATAGCTATTGGAATTTGTTGGTTTAAAATTATTTTAGTTTTCTTTTCTCTTCCAAACTTGTCTAATACCAAGCGAACTTCTTTTTATTTATGGGAGGATGGTGAAACATGGTCTTTCAGGATTAATTTTCACCAACCAATCACACAATTTTTTGTAGATTGATTAGATGAGATTATGATAGAAATGATATTTGATATGAAATCTCTTAGAGTATTAATGTTAACACTTTTGGTCAACCATTCAACCTTAACATGGCTTCTATATAGTAACGAGACAAACATAATCCATGTTGCAAGATAGTTTTGTAATTTTAGGATTAAACATGTTCCAAATTATAATTTTTCAAAGTGCTAGGACAAGCTGGCAAGATGTTTCCTTCTGAAAATTTGTGCAACCTTTGTTACATATATTGTTTTTGGAAATTCAGCAATGCTTGAATGTTGTTCCTCTGGAAATAAAATGCTCTTATGTTCCTGGAAAATCATTTTGGCTTCTGGATGTTTATGATGTTTATAATCCACTCGTTTGGCTCTAGGTTTCAACTTAATGTGTTCAAACATCTTGGCTGGAACCAAATTGCCAAGTTTTTTTCCTTTAGATTTCTCATTTGCCTTTTCAATTCCTACTATAGTGTCTTTATTTAATTTATATCACATTCTTCAACTGAATTATAAGTTTTGGATTTTGTTAGGTGGCAGGTTTATGCATACTTGAAAAGGATAAAAAAAGGCTGTATCATCTCGATCTATGCCAGTTTATCCTTCAGAAGAAGGCTTTCTTGCTGAAGTCTTCTCTTGAGTTTGTACGTTGAATCCCTACTTTTGTACTTAAACTAATAACATATTTTACATAATGCTTATCTTATAAGATTGTGTTTTCGGCAGCTGTCATCCACTTTAGAGGGCAATGGGTTAGATTCTCACATTTTTTAAGGAACTTATTGGCTTATGCATACATGGTCGAACAGATTGTTTGCGCAGCATTGGTGATATTGATCAAAATGCAAAGAAGGTTCGGTTAAACAGAAATGATTTTGAAATCCAGTTATCCAAACAGAGCTCACCTGTTCTTGCACAAGATGGCGGTATAGTAAGCTTGCAAGAAGATCGTTCTAGATCTATGCAGTATGTGAATAAGCCAGATATTTCAGATAGCGAGAGGATTAATTCTCAAAGCCATGTGAACCATGATTTTGTTACGGGGGATTGGAATGAACAGGTATGGTGTTTGAAGTGTAATAATGGTGGTCAATTGTTAAGGTGTAGTGCCAAAGGCTGTTCAATAGGCATCCATGAGAGCTGTTTGGGACCATTTGTTGTTAAATTTAAGAAGAGAGGTCTTTTCTACTGCCCCTTTTGTTCATATAAAGAGCTAATATTGCATTTTGCAAAGCCCGTAAAAATTTTTATGGGACAAAAAAGCTCTTTCAACTTTTCTTGGTAATGATCCTGTTACTGAGTGTCAAAAGGAACAATCATTTCCAAAAGTTCATGGAGAGCCAAGTTAAGCAGTAGTTGCTGTAAATGAGTCATCAGTTGGATGTCCATCATGTTGACAAGCCAAATGAGAGTTTTTAATAGAAAAGGAACAAAACTAGCAAATAGAAGTTGCTACAGAGGATGAATTAGGTAATAATAGTGAACATTTTTTGGTTGCAGAGGACCAGAAGTGAGCAGAATCTCAAGCAGGAATGGATGATGGCAATTTACCCTGTTAGGATTTACCTTGTGAGGATGGAGAAGTTCTTGATAATGATACAAGCCATAAAGCATCAACTCCTCAAACCAGCGAGGAGCATTGCAAGAGCAAAAAGCAAGATGCTATTGTAGATAAGGCTTGCCATCCTCAAATAATTGTTGGAGACCAAAGATCTCGACGTAAGTGTTAGTAAGTATTCTATGTTTAAGATACTTGTGATAAAATATTTGGTGTTTTATCTCTAATTGTAGTATTTTATGCTTATATTCTACACCTGTTTTGGTTAAATTACTGCATGTCGTTTGTGCATAATGTGTGACTTCAAAATAAAACCCAGTGGATCGGCGTTGCAATAATGAAGCATAGAAAAAAAAAATAAAAATTGGAGCTTTGGTTTGAACTACAGTAGTAGAGACTTAATGATGCAAGGATCCTAGTTTATATTATATTAGTGAAGCCTGGATAGTGGTAAGGTGGTTGTTTTTTTCAAAAAAAAAAAAAAAAAAGGGCATGTGAACTAGGCTTCCACCACCACAAAGAAATCCTCTTGTGAGTTTGCTATGTTATGTCATTGTTGACATTAAATTGTACTGTAGGTTTTTTTTGGCTTTTCAGTCAGTATAACCTGACTGGACATGAATACTACTGCAACTTTGTTTTTCTGTTTGCAAACTTCTGCGAATGTATGTAACCATGAAATTTGAAGTCTTTGAAGAAACCTATGATAAAACTCAACCCTTGCTCAATGAATTCTTGCATGGTTAATCGAGTCTTTGATCTATGTTTTCTCTTTGTTTTTACCACAATCACACACCACTTAATAACATGCTTTTACTACTGTTGTTGTTATTGCTGTTACTTTTACCATTATAGGTTCCATTAGTTTTTTTTTTAGATGCTATTCATATCTTTTTAATACAAATGCTGAGAAGCTGACAAGGAAATTTATGCATCAATCTCCATACGTTTGGTAAATAGAATGGGAGATTGCCCCATCTGTTGTTTTACTACTACATGAAAATGTATCTCATCCTTACCCTATAGCAAGCTTGCACATCTTGATAATTTACATGTTATGTTATTCTCTATTGCTGTATTCTTTTGTAAAATACTTGGTCTTGTAGGAGAAATTTCTTTTAGCACAAGGTACAAGGAAAATATATCCATTTTCAATTTATGAAATCATTTGCTTGGATCAGTTTGAATACGCATCCATCTATATGGGGGCTGCTAATGTCTGCTCAAACATGATGGAAGGGTGGAAGGTTTGGCACAATCAACATCTACTTATCAAAACCTCTTAATCCTATGTACCCCAGATAAGTTCGTTAATGATATGGTCATTTACAAATATAAGGGACCTTAATTAGTGAAAGCAAATTTAGAATACTGTCTATATTGAGTTTTAATAGCGACCAGACCCTGCTGTCTTGAGCCTGTCCTGTCTTGCTCTATCTACTTTTCAAGCTTGACCAGACCTGGCTATGGAATCTTTGGCCTGTGCCCAGCTCAAGCGGATAAGAACCTAATTCTAGTCTTGAGTATAACCATGCAGAAGCAGATTGGAGGGAGGGAAGAGGAGTGATGGCTGATGGTGGGGGTGCTGAGAGTGGTGGTTCACTATGTCACACATGCACCCACGCATGCACACAAAAAGATAGAGAGATAGGTAGAGAGAGAGAGAGGATCAGTTAAAATTTAGGCTAATCCAATAAAAAATAGAAATGCATCCCTATGGATTTTCTTTTACCACTCTAATTGAGACATAGATTCAATTGTCTGTAGATTTAATTGAGATGACAAAAAAAAAGTTTTCTGTATTAGGGTCAGTTCCCATGCTTGAATCTTGGATTGCATTGTCTACACCAAACCTGGTATTAATTTGATTTACCCAGAACCGAGCAGGTTTGACAAAACTTTAACTTGAAATGTGAACATTGGGTATACCACTGAAGAATACTTGAAATTGTTTTCATTTTTGTTTGGTCAACCTGTAGCTGAACTGGTTCGGATGAATATTAGCTTAAACAGCAACCACCGCAAATAACACAAAAGAATGAGATTCTAAATTGGTTTGGTTTTAATTTTGTCAGCCCACACCTATCCCAGTTTGGATGCGTATGGTGAGAACCCAATACATCTGGACTTGGAGACCAGAATCTGACTTGGTTTTAAATTTATATATTTCATCCAGACAGTTAGATAAAGATTGTATACCTATATTTTCTTTTCCTGGATTGAACCGAGTCAGCAGGGCAAATAAAAATTTTCTAGCCTTAGGAATTACCTCTCCAAAAGATGCAGAGCATTAGGACTTTATGCAGTTGCCAAAAATGCTTCTGCTGCTTCCTATGAACCTGGATTTACTGATCTCTTTAAGCTTTTTCTTTTTCCTATGAACCTGGGTTTACTGATCCCTTTAAGCTCTCTCTTTTTTGGGTCCTCATAATTTGCCTTTTAGTCCTCTAGATTCTAAATTCTTGCTACAGCTATGTTTTGAGTTAGTTTTTGAACCCTGGTTCTGTTATTTATTTCAGTTTTTGAAAGCTGGAAAGCAGTAAATGGTCTTTTCTCTATGTATTCAATATACTGGTTAGTGAAGTTTGAATTTGTTTTTATTCTGCTTTGCAGTACAATCCTGAAAAGTCCTTTTGGCAGGCGAGGGAAACTCACTTGGATCATTGAGGAGGAAGAAACTTTGAAGGTATACATTCCTTGATTTCGTCTTACTTTTGGTGATATTGAACATTTTGATGTCTTGGTTGACTTTGGTCATGTGTGAAGCATTACAACTTGTGAAGGATGAGTAATTTTAGACTTCAACTTGCTTTGTTTGTACTTAAGGTTGTTCCTTTTATTGGGCACTAGGAAATAAATATTTAGTCAGGACATAATTGTTTGGTTTCTTTGAAGTTCTTTTAAGGCGATTGCATACCTGTTTCCTAACTCTCAAGCATTTGAAATGCAAATGTTCGCCAAAGTAGCTTGATAGCATTTGCCATATACTAAAGAGTGATTTTACTAATGCAGAGGCTGTGCAGATACTTTCTCAAAATAATGATGGCACTATTTCATGGACAAAAATTTTTAAATTTAGTGGTCATGTTTTTCATAGAGCACATGAACCGGGTGATCTGAAGGACAAATGGAAGAATATTAAGATCAGAGAGGGTTTAAGAACAAGAAATATATCATAGTTTTTGTTAGTTTTGTGTTTTGATGTTACTTTTTTTGTATCATGTGTGTACAGATCTCTTTAATTTATCAATTAGATTTTTGTCCAATCCAATCTAAGGCTATTGTATTTTCAATTCAATTCCAATCGTGCTGCTATTTCATGCATGCTCTAAGTGGCCCCTTCATACGCTATTTGGGATGATGGCTGGTACCTGAAGCCCCTGAAAAAGGTTGCAACTGTGCTCTATGGTGGTATGGTTGTATAATCTTTTAATATCACAAATGAGCTACAAGCAAGCACTGTTACATTCTGAAGCTGTGGTTTGTTACGGGATGCTGTCAGTTGTTTGATCCTACGAAGATCTCTCTTCTGTTACATTGTTTTGTTCTTCAAATATTTATCTGTAATGAGAGCTAGCGTGAAAGCAGTATCGGTCCTTGTAATATAATTTATAAATCGGTGGTCAAGATCATTGCCTTTGAGATTGAGGAGGGTTGTTCATAAATCAGTATTTAAAGAGGAAGTTGCATATGTTCTTGTGAAAGAGATTTTTAATGAAACTATTATTATGGGAAAGCAATGCACAATTTATATGAGGCATTAAGTAAAAATCCTATGATGTTTATAAAGTTATACATTGATAGAGCAGCCTATGATAGAGTGGTTATGATAGTGTGCATCTATTAAGATGATTGCTTGGATTAAGGGACTCTTTGGATTGGAGGGAATGGAGGGGGAGGAAAAGAGAATGAAGAAAAAATACGTGAAAAAAAAAATTTAAGTTATTTTTTTAAAAGATTAAAAGATTTTTTATTTTTTAATTTTTGTTCTTTTATTTTTATGGTTCATTTTTTACTCTTTGTCTTTTACATTTCCACGTTTTTTTTCATTTCCACCTTGAGCGTTAGGGTTATTATATCTCATCAAGATAACACTATGAGAGGTTTCAACCTAGATATTTTCTCTTTCAATTGCTGTTGAAATTTATTAAAGTTTATTGTGATAGCCATTAAAAGTAAGATTAGTTTATTTCTTACGATAAATTTTTTGAGGAATATAATTGTTAGATAACTTTTTTTTTTTTTTTTTTTTTATAATTGATATTTTTTTTTTCCCTTTCATTCTTTAAAATAAAAGAAAAATAATCCTTCTTCTCCTTTTTCATTTCATTCATTTTTTTTTTTTACGTACTCTTTTCTTTTCCTTCAAAGATCTAATAAAGCCTAAGGAGTACTTTGGTCTCCCTCCTTTTTTATTCTTGTAAATAGGTCTCCTTTTAATTTTTTCAAATTTAGTATGAAGCTGCAACAGGGTTGTCTTCTCTCCCATTTATCTTTTTATGCTTTGTACTAAATTTTTGCCAACGTCACTATCAGCAAACAAAGGTTTAAAGGTTTATGATAGTTATTTATGGCTTTAGACCGAACTAAGAGTCCCCTACTTAGCTATTTATTCTTTGCTGATAATTATTTGCTATTATCTAAATCTAAGACAAAGACTGTACAGATTTTAACGATGTTGTTATTCAATACTCACTAGTCTGAGCAAATTGTGAATCTATCTAAATTTGTGGTGATGTTTAGCTCGAAAACCTCTTATCAATTGGCTTCCAGACTTATTGATATTCTTGGGATTAAGAAAGAGAAAAATCTACAAGCATACCTAGGAATGCCTCTTTATGGGCTTAAACTCAAAATAGATGATATCCAAAGATTTAAGGATAAGATTAACAATCATTTGGCTACCTAAAAATGGATATCCTTAGCCTTTGCAAAGAGGTGCATCTTGGTGCAATCATTGTTGTGTTTAATGCCCATTCTTAGATTAATTCTTATCTCTCTTGTTTTTTGGTAACTTCCACAATCAAGTGCATTAAAGATCAACTTGCATGGTACTGTCAGGCCTCACAATGCAAAAGAAGGATTTCTAATTCATGATGATGCTAGGAGTAGTTCTTATCTGAGAGGCTTTAGTATTGGCTATTGAGCTATTGGCTACTTGGTGGGAAGCAAAAATAGCTATCGAGTATTATTCATATTTTAATTACATTTGAAGGAAGATTCATCAACTATGATTACCCGGCTGACTAGGGAAACCAATAATGTCTACTTAAACACTACTTTTTTAAGTATCTTTTCTCTTCAATAAGAAGATTCTATTGCAGTCATGTCTTAGAAAAGGATAATTAATTTGATTTCATTGCCGGTTTTGTCCTATATTTGAAGATAATTCACTAATGGACTGCTAACTTTCTTGCTCAACTCCACCTTCTTGCAGAAGTTGATGTCTCTTATGCATTGCTTATGAGGATGTAATGATTTATGCTTTGTTATAAAAAATGATGATGACAATAATAATAATAATAATGCTCAATTATACATTGCCTTCTAGGATACTTTCTTATTAGCCAAAGAATATTATTTCTTAATCCATGCATGGTCTCCTACCTTCTCTACTATAATTGGTTCCAAATGAGGGGACATGAATATGCATTGAAACTAAAGCTGAAATCAAAAATCAAATGGCTGCAAGCCTATGGTTTGTGAAAAGTCCATTAGATCTTTATGTTGTTTGGCAAAGCCTACTAGCAGCACAAGAAAACAAACGGCATTTTGTGATTCATTCATTGCACTTGCTATTGTCCCATCGAAAATAATAAGAAATCCAATAAAAATCCTATAATGGTTATAAAGTTAGATATGGAGAGCTTGTGATAGAGTGGATTGGTCTTTCCTTCTTTAAATCCTTCAATAGTTTAGATTCATTGCCAAGATAATTACTTGCATTAAGGAGTGCATTTTACCTCCCTTCTTTTCTATTTTTTTAAATGGGTTCCTTCCAATTTTTCCAAATCTAGTATAAGGCTTCAACAAGATTGTCCTCTCTCTTCTTATCTTTTTACACTTTGTATTAAATTTCTGTCAAGATCTATGTCAGCAAAGGTTCATAATAGAGTTATTTCTAGCTTTAAACCAAATTTAGGGAGTCTTCCACTCAACCATTTATTCTTTGTTGATAATTGTCTGCTATTATCTAAAGTCTAAGACAAACAACTGTATAGCTTTCAAGGAGGCTGCTACATAATACTGCATCAGTCTAGGCAAATTATGAATCTATCTAAATTTATGGTGCTGTTTAGCCCAAAAATCCCTTTTCGACTGGCTTGTAGACTTATTGATATTCTTTGGATTGGGGAGAAGAAAAATCTGAGCAATTATTTGGAAATCCCTCTTCATGAGTTTAAACTCAAATGGATGATATTCAAAACTTTAAGGATAAGATTATCATTTGGCTGCCTAAAAGTGCAAATCCTTAGCCTTTGTAGAGAGGTGCACCTTAGTGAAATCGATGTTGTGTTCGATGACCATCAATATACTTGCAAATATTATTATACCTCATAGTTTCTTGCCTTGGCTTGAGCGCACAATTAGGAATTTTAGTTGAGGACATGATCATGGTACTAGAGCAATTCACACAATTGCTTAGGATAAATTTTATCATCCTAAATCTTAGGAAGGATCAAGAATTCTAAATCTTATAATATGGAGAAGTGCTCTTCTATGCAAGATTGCTAGTAAAGTAGTCCTATATCCATCCTATTTGATGTCAAGCGTTTACTCTGTAAAGTACAATTTCAATGGTAGCTGGCTAAATTATTCTTGACCTAAAGGTTCTTCTAATATATGGAGGAAGATCTCTAGATTGCTTCACATACTTCTAAAAAATTTATCTAAGTTGTAAGAGATGGCTCTTCAATATCTTCTAAGTCTCATCCATAGTTTGATTTCTTGCCTCTAAATCAAATAGCAATTCCTTATGATATTCATACTCTTCAACATGTCCCAAAAGTATCAAGACGGTTAGCCGAATGTAGTGGTTCGAATACATCTCTCATTCATCAAATTTTTCCTCATAGGATATAGCTAGGCAAATTGAAACTATACGAATTGAGAGGGCTAATCAGAAGGATATGTTAGGCTTGAGAAACAACTATCGTCTGGAGGTATCCACTAAAGAAGTTTGTACTTTTATCCTTTATATTTTTTAGGGCCCAATTACTGGTGCTATCTTATGGATCTAAAGAGGAAAGCTCATCTTCGAGCACTTTGCTTCATATGGAAATTACTTAGGCATGGCCTTCCAATAGCCACGAGACCGTCTCGATGGATGGCCATTATCTAACCTATTTGTACCAGATGTAACTTAAGATGGAGATTGAAGTGTTGGGTAATGGGCCAATAGGCCTTGGATTGATCACAACCATCGGTGATAAGATCATTGAAAAGTTGACCATCGGTTGAGACCGTTGGTGATAAGACGCCTATGTTGATCGTCTGATCATGGCTTGGATTGATCGCAACTGTCGGTGATAAGATCGTTGAATAGTTGATCATCGGTTGAGACCGTTGGTGATAAGATGCCCATTTTCGATCATGCAGTTGGCGATAAGACGATCATCCCGATCATGAAACGGTATATCAAAGCCGTGCAATGACTTATCAGATCACGTGATCATCATATCACGATGCTGAAATGACGTATCGGGATGTGGATCGACTTATGGGATCGAGTGATCATCATATCATGATTATGAAACGATGAATCAAAGGCTGATAAGACCCCCATTTGCTTTCTTTGATCATAACTGAGCAAATCAAATCAATTAAATTTAAACCCGTAAGGATGCTTCCAAAAGGCACCTAAAGTCTATAAATAGGACTCATTACTTGCATTTCATTTCATCAATTATATCAAATCTCTTTCTTCTCATAGGTATTTGCATACTCTTCTAAAGGAAGTATAGCTATAGTGCATAGAAAAAAAGAGAAAAGCATTCTTGGTTCGAATTTTTGATGAATTGTAGTGCTGCTTTCATTAGAAGAAGACCGTTGTATCTGGAAGACAATCGTCACAAATCGTAAGTACCTGTGTGGGACGAAATTGTCTTAAGGACATAGAGTTAAACTTAGACTCGGTCTTAATTAAGTAGCAATCTGTGCCAACATGAAGATCATCATTTCTTCAATTATCCTTAATCCAAGGAAATATAGAACTTGATGAATAGAACTAGTACTACTCAATTCTCTTGTTTCTTTAATACATAGTAATCTTCCTCAATACCCAAGAGATTCTAGCATGTCCCTACCTCAGACTACATTTACCTATCTCCTGTGGGTATGTTGGAAGGCTAAGAACAACTTTGCCTTGCAACATGTTGCTTTCAATTCAAGTGCCATCATTTAAGAGGCTGTTAGTTTGGCTCAAGTTTTTATTTTTTTCCTTCACCATAATGGATCTTCCACTTCTAACCTTTGGAGTTGTATCTTACAAACTTTTGTTATTGATTTTTACCTTTCTCTTGTTTGTTAGTAACTCCCCCAATCATATGCTTTGAAGATCAACTTTGATGATACTATCAAACCTTATGGTGCAGGAGTAGAATCTCAAATTCATGATAATACTAGGAGAATCTTGATGGCTGGAATTGTTCTTATCTGAGAGGCTTTATTACTAGTTGTCAAGCTATTGGTTACTTGATAGGAAACCATAATAGCTATTAAGTATTACTCAGATTTCAATTACACTTTGAGGGAAGATTCTTTAACTGTGAATTTTTAGCTGATTGAAAAAATCAGTAATGTTCATCCAACACTTCTTGAGCTGAAGTATCTTTTCTCTTTAATAAAAGAATTGTGTTACAATTATGTTTGAGAAGAGAATAATCAAGTATTTGATTTTCTTGCTGATTTTATCCTCAAATTGAAGATATCTTATCCATGGACTAATAACTTTCTCCTATTCAGAAGTTTTTATAAAAGTTGATGTCTTTTGCTTACAAAGATATAATGATTTATACTTTATTACCGATAATAAGAATAATAATAAGTTTTAATTTTATAATGCCTTTGAGGATTTTTTTTTGGTACAGACGGGCAATTTTATTAGTCTAGTGCGAGTCAATCCAGATAGATCAGAAAATAGTATTTGTTTAAGTATAATATGACAGGGTCACCTTGTTTCCAAATCCAAAATTCGGAATGAGAGGCCATAATACCCGTCACCCAGTCAGCCGCTGAGTTGGCTTTCCAATAGACATGATTCTGAACTTTGTGGACATCCCGCAGTGTAGACCAAATGTCATAGAGCAGAAGATTAATTGGGACTTGAGCGTAGCCTTCCTACCAAGACTTTCTCTTAAGCCAAATAACACTATTTCTTGAGTCGGTCTTCCACCTTGCCTTCTATAGGAAAGTCTTTGTGCACCGGCATGCACTAGGCGCACGGATTGATTACGCGCTGTTGTCATCGCATGTGCTGCAGCATGATGCGTGCTACGGCCTATTGGGCCGTAGCATGCATGGTGGCATAGTTTTATATCAGATGTGCACTTTATATACCGAAGGCTGATGGACAAAAAAAACTTTTCCTGCCTTGTATATTTGGTTTCCTGTACAAAGTTTGCAAAAGACACGTCCCAGGCTCCCAGCCTCCGGCCTGGTCCAAGACCATTTGTCCCCCCCGTTTTGTTTGGGGAGGTCACGACTTCCATCCATTTTATTTTAAATTTTAGAAAATAAAAAATTTGCAAAGGAGGGGTAGTGGGATATGAATATACACCGGAACGAAAGCTGACATCAAAAATCAGACGGCTGATGCCTACGGTTTGTAAGAAGGCCATTGGTTTTTCATGCCGTTTGGAAGAAGCCCATTGGCCCCGCGAGGAAACAAAGGCATTTTGTGATCGGTTCATTGCACCCGCTGTTTGTCCCATCGAAAACGCCCACCATTAGTTCGACGAATTGGGTGTGGAGAGCCAAATACCTTCTTCCTTCCACTAGGAAACTGCCTTCACAAACCTTGAAATCTCTAAAAACCATCAACTGAATTTGGTTTCCATCCCAAAAAAGCCATCGATTTAAGCTCGTGCCTGCCTCAAACTCTCCGTTTCAACTCAAGAGGAAGTAAAAAGGAGAAAAAAATAGCAGGAGGAGGTTGGTAATGAGCCTGAGGTACATGAGCAGGATGTTCTTAAAGCGATGCTACTGGTGAAAGAGAAGCAGATGGGCTCCAAGCCCATGGCCACTCTAAAGTCCTCCGCCCCCTCGCCGTCTCAGGCTAAAGCCAATCAAGTCAGTGGTTCTCTGGTGCCGCCGCCGAGCATCCGGCGAAGGGTCCGGCTTTGGATGAGAAGCTGACGAGGAGGAGAGCAGAGAAGGCAGAGACTGTCATGCACCTCATCTGCTGGGGGCCCAACTGATCCTCTCGTACTCGTATAGTTGTGTTCAGCGTTTACGAGAGAAGACTAGATATCGAAGATACGAAGTTAGAACCACTCGTGGATGGTGATAAACTCAATGTTTTTGGTTACGTTGTGATTTTGTTTCCTTGGTGGATGATGATACCCTGAACTCAAATAGATATCGTGTGATCTATAGCAAATGTTTCTTTTTGTCTCTTTTTCCCTTCGTGCGTTCCCCTTCATGTAAATATGAGGATTAACTTTTTTATCTTTAATTTTTTTTTTCTTCTAATGAATCGGTGATAAACTTTGATATGCTTTGCCTTTTCATTGCCATAAAGAAAAATAATATAACTTAAATTATGAAATAATTTCATAAGCTAAATCAACTCTTTATGCAGCAATCTGGTAAGCCAAGTCGACTCCTGTATTGCCATCATAGCTTCTTAGACAATATTTTTGTTCAAGCTCAAACCTATATAGGACACAATGTAATAATTGATTATGAGCACATGCAACTTTGTACCCAAACATAAGATTTTGTTTGATCCGGGCCCAGTCAGATGGACAAGTCATCCACCCCCGCTAGTGGCCTCTGCTTGCTTGCTCTTCAAGACCAGTCCTGCGGCCACTGGATGCAGCTATCACTAATCAATTAAATTATTGTCCTTTTGATGCTGAAACCTTATACAGCCTCTGGTATCCTGGAAACCGTGGAACCCAGGAGGGAAAACAAGCAGCAGCTCCCCCCCTGTTTCTCCCTTTCCCCGTCTTTGTCACGGCTTTAACCATCAACAACCTGCTCCCCACTTTCTCGGCGAGCTCACCAAAAACACATTCTTGAGCAAACTCTTCTTTTGTTTTACGGTATATAAAGAGAGATGGCTTCTACTGGCTGGGCTTCTTTGATCGTGGCAGCAAGTGTGGGGGCACTGGAAGCTCTCAAGGACCAAGAGGGGCTTTGCCGATGGAGCCATGGACTGAGGTCTCTCCAACGGCGCGAGCCAAGAGTAACATGGGATCGTTGGCTCAGGCCAAAAGGATGCCTTCTTTAAACATGGAATGAAGGGAAGGGAACGTATCGATGAGAAAGCCAAGAGTACTGCCCTGTTTCTCGATTTTGAGGCGTATTTGGATGAAAAATTGAGTGCAAACTTAAATTTTGGAATTACCTGTCATTTTTTATCTCTCGCATTTGAAGCGCATTCTGAGGTCATATGATCTTTAAATTTTGCCGTGACTTTTTTTTTTTTCATAAAAAACTTCATGATATTGTTAGAATATAATAGGGCGCGCACGATCACTTATATTTTATAATGAAGAATATTAATTAGTTAGAAAATAATAGATACGGAGGAGAAGCTGAAATGAGTCGTTAAGTTGAATATATAGTAGTAAAAAGAAAAGAAAATAAAATTATTTATGAAAAAAATAGAGAGAGGGGTTAAATTATGACAAGGATGATATAAATTATTTAGATATATGTAATATAAATCCAAGAATGTATTGGTACCAAAAATTAATTTGATATCTAAGAGGAAAAAGAAAAAGCTTAGGCAAATCAAAATCACAAATAATATAAGAAGAAAAGGGTTGATATCTCAATATCTTTGAGAAAGTGTAGCGGTTAAATAAGCAATTCAAAGAGAAAGAATCCATATAGCTTCTTAGTTAGTTTAGAATTGCTGCCGCGGAAATTCGTTCTTCGACTCGGATGCGCTTTCGGCTCATGATCTGGACGCCGATCTCGTCGCCTCAGGGTAAAATCTGCAAGACAGTCCGTGCACAGAGGGTGCTGTGGGGATTGCCCTCTACGGAGGATCCTTCGACGCACAAGTCAGTGAAGATTCACAGCAAGCAGATGTAAGGAGAAGACTCTCACAGAAGAGCTCCCTTATATGGGTGTTCTCTCTCGAGAGCTCTGAGCAGCTGTTCTCAGTGTGATAATGAGTGAAAATGAGTGAGTGTTCAAGCGTGCGTACCTGAGAGGTTGGAGGGCCACGGTATTTATAGGGGATTACCTAATTCTTTGGGCGTGTCGCGAGGGAAGGTCTGAAAGCCGTTAGGATTCAGAACAAACTCGAATCAAGTTTGTTATGAGGTCAGTATGATCCATATCTTGTCAGTTAGAGGATCGATGGTTGGGAGAGCTGTTTGATCTGGTTGATGCCTTGAGATTCGACGATTACATAGGTTCTAGGCCACTCTTGTGGGTCTTAGGCCACTCCTGGGTATGATTCCCCGCTTTGAATCTCATTCAGTTATAGTGGATTCGCACTCTCCCGCACCGGACTCCGCAGAGGTATTCGAGCACCTCGACCCGGCTGAGGCGAGGGGCAATTGGGTTTTTTGAGGTATAAAATAGCTTGGTCTATAGAGGTATTGGGATGGCTCGGGCTACCGAGATATAAGGATGACTCGGGTAACCGAGGTATGAAATGGCTCGGGCTACCGAGGTATGGATGACTCGGGTTGCCGAGTATGAGAATGGCTCGGGTCGACGGGATGACCTGACGCCGCTGAAGGCGATTGGGTTTCGCTGCTTAGTGGGTTAAACACTGGCCGACAGGACATTGGAATTGGACTAGACCTAATTGTCGATGTGTAAGGTCATTAATGCAATGACGATTTTACCTCTTATCACATGCCCCCCACTCCCTAGTCCGAAGTGTAAGTTCGGATATAGGGAGTAGAGTTTCAAAACAATCTTATTTGGGGGATTCGAAAAGGCGGCAATGATAATCTCGTAAATGATGGGCCATTGTTTCATCATCATTTTTCGCCGTAGCTCAAGGAGGAAACGCCTCGTTTCCAGCAGGCTGCGATAGCGGGAATTCTACATGGCGGGTCTCCTTTATTTCTGGCACCCATATCGAAAGTTTTGGCATCTTTGGCTTTCCTTCTGAAGCGTTTATTTAAAGAGGGATAGGGCGGCGCTCCTTCTGCAATGCCTCTTCGTCCCTGCCATAAAGATTTTCCATTCTTTCCTAAGCCCTTGCTTGCTTATTCGTATTCCGCCTCTTATTCAGCCAATATGAAAGGCCCTGGCAATGTTGCCTCAGAGGTAACCTTTGACGATTTGGATAGAATCATCCATCGCCATTATAGGGTTCCTCATGATGTAGCCTTATAAGTGCCAAGGGCTGAGCACCGGGTTTCGACCGAGTTAAGTTGTGGAGTCTTCTTTTATGAGGAGAGCTTAAGGGCAGGTCTCCGATTCCCTCTTCACCCACTGGTATAGGAGGTGATGAGGTTCTATAATATATGTCCAACAATGATAGCCCCAAATAGCTGGCGCAATCTTAACGGGTTCATCTCGATGTGCAGTCGCGTTGGGGTGACTGCGACCCTTCCTATATTCTGAGTCTGCTACAACCTGGTTTCCGGAAGAAGCTCTGAGTTGCCCTACATTGGTCCCCGGAAGTCATTCAAGATGATTTCTAATAACCCATCTTCGATAAAGGAGTGGAAGTCCCGATTTTTCATTGCCGAAGGAAACATCGGTTCAGATTTTCCGAAAGGATAGGCGAGTTATGTAAAGGATCCAGAGGCACGCCCGGAGTTGAGCGAGCAGGAGAAGAGAGATCTGGTAACCCTTCGCAGTGGTTAGGAGGTATCAGCTAGCACTCTGTTATCAGAGGATGCCCTTTTCGCTGCTGGGCTTAGCTCTATCGACCCTTAAGGTGAGTCTTTGCTCTGATGGTCAGTGTGTTTATGTAATTCTGCTACTGTTTAACTGAACATCCGCTATGTTTTCAGCCGAGATGTCCGCATTCATGGGCCAAATGAGGAAGGAGTTGGGCAAGCGCCATAGGGGCTCTGGCTCCGAGGACAAGCATAGGTCCGAGAAGAGGTTTCGTCCTTCCGGGTCTCGCCTAAAGGAGCCGAGGAGAGATGGCATTGGCCGCCACTCTTCCACCCCTAAGAGGGGGGAAGCGGAAGTGTCGGTCGTGGCTGGTGAGCCCCCCCTGCGGAGGGGGACACAGTAGTGGGGATGGAGAGTACCGTTGGGGAAAACTTGGAGAGAGCCATAGAAGTTTTCCCCTCTCAAGTAGTGATTGTGTCAGATGATGATGAGGAGATGTCGCTGGTCCGTCCGGCAATCCTTCTACCAAAGGCTGATCAGCTTCAGTTACCAGCGGTAGGGAGCCCACCGCGTGTGGAAGAGGCCCCTACTCAGGTGGGGGGGTTAGGAGAGGCAGTGGCGGCTGCCGAACTATAGTGGAGCCACCTGTTGAAAGGTTGGTGGAGGTCAAGGTGCCTCCTGCTGAGGGTCTCTCTCTTATGGTTCCAGGGGACATCGTGAAGGAGATTGAAGTACAGGTGGAGTCTATCGGAGATGAAGCAACAATTGGAGAGGAAGAGGAAGAAGAAGAATCACTGAATGAAGGGGACGCTCTGGCCGGGGTTCCCTCAACTGGAGTAGAAGCATCCGAGGCCCTGTAGGCTAAAGTTCAGATGGAGGAAGTTGAGCGGATGACGGTTCCTCAGGCCGAGGTCCTTTAGGCCGGCTCTTCGGCCATGAGTTCTCTTGTCCACATCCTAGAGGTGGATGACATGCTCACCGCCTTGATGCGGTCTGTACTGCGCGCGGGAGGGAGTTCCTCGATGGACGAGCCTGCAGTCAGGGATATTATTGACGCAACTTTTGGTCAGTCCGGGGCGCTGAAGGATGTTTACCTTCTCCCAGAAATTAGTAATGCGACTCTTATGAAGATCGCTACAAACTACCAAGTAAGTCATTGTACCGAGGTTGTAATTCTTAGTCGGTCAGTTCGTCCATAGTTTTTCACTTGTGCTTTTTCTGCAGAATGCCTTGATGACGAGGGCACTGAATTGGCGCTTAAATTTGACCACGGGGGCTTGCGCCCAGGCCAGGAAGGAGGCTGCCGACCTTCGGATAAGGGTGGATTCAACCAGCCGGCTTTCCAGGGCCCTGGGGTCCGTTCAGGCGGACCTTGATAGGATGGGCGAGTGCTACCGAATCACTGCCGAGAGGGCCTCTCATCTTGAGGCTCAAGTCAAAGAGCTCCAGGGTTTTCGTGAACAGTCGGACAAGGCTTGCCTGGAGTTATCCCAAATTAAGGCTAAGCACGCGACGAGGTCAATGCCTTGCAGCGGCACTTTGACAAGAGGTGGGGTCAGCTGAAAAATAGTCATGTCGAGGAGAAGAATAATTGGAATAGAAGGCTCAAGGAGGAGCGTAGGTGTCGGTGGCAGTAAGATCAGCTTGCCAGCCTGAATAAGAAACTAGCCGATAGGGAAGATCGGCTGAAATGGCAGCATGATCAGATTGCCAAGCTCACCATTGATCTCAACCAATCTCAGCGGGACATCGAGGACAAACAATCCCAAATTGATGACCTTAAGGAGGGTCTCCAACAGAATAAAGCGGCCAGATTAAAGACCCTGGAAAAGGTCCATGAGCTAAGCGATAAAATGGCTCGACGGGAGGAAGAGGTATAGTGTCTTTTCATCTACTTGTTTTTGGCACTTTTGTTTTGTTTATGGCCTCAAGTGACCTGATGCTTGCAGATAGGCAAAATCGAGCTTGAGGCGCAGGAGCAGCTTAAGGCCCTGAGGGCAGATTTGTCCTCGAGTCGCCAAATGAATCTTGAACTTGGAGATCGGCTAGCCAAAGCTAACGACCGAATTGCCTCGGCTGTGGAGGAGTACAAAAATTTTGTTCAATTTTCTGAGGAGCGTAAAGAAGCTTGTGCCGATACATTCCGGTTCGGCGAGGAGGAAACTCGAGCAAAGATCTCTCGAGTGTATCCCGAGTTGGATTTATTTTTCCTCGAGGCCGAGCTATTTGATACTCGTACCTCGGGGGTCGAAGAAGCCGAGTATGAGGATATTTCGGACGTTGATCTTGACGCCATCCTGGGCCCTAATGAGGCCACGGCTCTTGAAGAATGCCCTCAGCCCGCTGCCGTGGAACCCGAGATTTCTCTTCCAACAACATTTGAAGTGGGTGAAGCGAGTCAAGTCCTTTCGGATGTTACCAAGGAGGTTCCCAAGACCGATCCGAACCCTGATTCTTAAGTGTTGCTCATGTATTTTTTGTTTTTTTTGTTTTTTAACTTGTAATCCGATTGGGACTCAATGAATGAATCTTTTAATCTCTTTTTGCTTTGCCTTATCGCTTTGGTCATTGTCTTTTCGAACGACCTTTTTGTCGGGAGTTCCTTCGATGGTAAACGAATCATAAACGAAATGCGCTTTAAGATCGAATAGCTCTTAGGGGTTCCGAATCGAAGATTTTGCTCAATCGAAGCCAGACTAACTGGTTTTGCTGATGCATAAAATTGTTCGGTTTTGCCGTGGGACGTAATTCTGACTTTGCCTTGCTTAGGGCCGAGGTTAGGTGCGCGCAAGCTTACTTGGTTTGCCAAGGCACGAAATGGTTTGGCAAGAAATGATCGAAAATGGCTCAAATACCTCGGCTGGGGCCGAGGTTAGATTGCTTGGTTTTTCTGAAGCAGAAAGTTGATACATTTTTTGCCGAGGCATATAAAACGGCTTTGCCGAAGGGCGCTTTGTTTCCGCTTAAAGCATTTATCTCGTTGGCCTTTTCCAACGCGGGTCTTTTTAACGTATGCTATAAGCACTCGATCGCCATTGGGCGGCATTATTTTCGAAAGGGGACTTTTCAGGCCTGTGCATATCTCAAGGACCTACGGTCGGTTTTCTGCATTTAAGACTCTTGATTCGAGATCAGAAAAAATCTTTGTCTTCCGTCATGGCCTGGGAGGCATGTTCGGCGCGCTTTGGAAAGCGCCCTTTTCTTTTGATCTACCACGTGGTAGCGTGGAAAGGGCGTTTCAAATTCTGGAGCTCCCTTCTTGAATGGCTGCCCCCGGTTTGCTTGCCTATAAAATGGGGAGAACGGGCTGTGTTAGGCTATCTTCCAAGACCTTCTCTTTCTGTGAGTTGTAAGGGCTTTCATGGCGCCTGTTTCATTGAGAGCGGAGAGATCAAGCTTCCCTTTTGAAAGCTAGTTCATCCCAGATAGCTGGGGTGATGGAGAAGCTGCTGAAGAGCAGGCAGTCCTCAAGGAAGGAATCTTAGAGGTCATATGGAGAGCGTACGGGATGCCCACAGAGGTCATATGGGGAGCGCATGTATGCGCTTCCTGTGTGTCCTTTGTCACTTGCCATGGGGACCACAAGAAATGCAAAACATACATATCCCCTATGGAAGACATGGAACTCACCTCCTTCCTCAGTTTGGATCTCTCAGTTCATCCGTCTGAGGAATCTTTTTCCATGCGAGGAAGGAGGAGAGTGGTGTTGGTCTGCTGGTCCCTTGTCTATATGGTTGGGCAGCGACTAGCAGCCTAGCATCCCACTTTGGGGAGGAGGCATCCTCGGCATCAGCATCCATAGGTCTTTGACCTTGTTAGGATCTCTCAATTCATCCGCCTGAGGGATCAGTGGATGGCCTACTTTGTTATTTGGCATTAACTAATGGCCCAATGAAGCCGATTGGTTTCTATGATTTCTTGGGTCGGATGCAGAAACATCGTTATCGACCAAAGTTGCTCAGCCGAGCTTTTATTCGTCTTTATTTCCTGTGCTATGATGCACTTGTAATGCCTCTTATGAGGTTGTAATTTTTTATCAATAAAGAAAGCTTTTTAATCTTCTTCCTTCGAGTATTTATTTCTTTTTCCAGTATGGTTGTGCTGGGAGTTTTCTTACTCACATCATGCTTTCTAGATTGTAACATAGTTTACTAATTCAGAAGCGCTTTTGCTAAGATATTTAGTCTTCTAAGGAGGGAGCATTCACCTCTGTTTATGTCAGAGGGAGGCTTGGGCGGCCCTGTGAACTTTTGATGCATACTTGATCCTACTCGAGGGAATGAAAGAACTTGTATAATTTTTTCGGTAAGTGGAGGAAGGTTACTTACCTTTGTCGAAGCATGATAGGACGCCTTAGTCGCGCCAGAGTGTTTAAGAAATCACTTGACTAAGCTGAAGCTTTAGACGATGTTCAAAAATACACCACTCGATTTGACTGAGGCTTCGGAGATTATTCAGAAATATATCACTCGGTTTGGCCGAGGCGTCGGAGATTGTTCAAAAATATATCATTCGGTTAGGCTGAAGCTTCGGAGATTGTTCAAAAATATATCAGTCGGTTTGGCCGAGGCTTCGGAGATTGTTCAGAAATATATCACTCGGTTTGGCTGAGGCTTCAAGATTATATTTTACTTAGCGCTGCCAAGGTATAGAGACCGTCACTCGGCTTGGCCGAGACTTCAAGATTATATTTTACTTGGCACTGCAAGGTACGGAGATCGTCACTCGGCTTGGCCGAGGCTTCAAGATTATATTTTACTTGGCGCTGTCAAGGTACAAAGCTTTCTCGGCCCAGCCAAGGTTTGTCAAATATATTTTACTTGGCGTAGCCAAGGTACGGAGATCGCTAGGCCCGGCCGAGGATTTAATGTATAGCAAGACTGCTTCTCATTGTAGCTTTCAAGGAGAGTTATAAAAATTTTGCGAGTCTTTGAGAATTAAATTTAATTCAATGAACAGAGTGAGTTTAGCAAGAGCGTACTTTTACTGGTGGTATGTGCGGAGATTATCCGAGTTCCATGTACGAGGAATATATTTCCCATCCAAATCTTGGAGTTTGTAGGTGCTGAGTCTGATTACTTCCGTCACTTGGTAGGAACCTTCCCAATTCGGGAACAATTTTCCTTGCTCCAATGGCTTCGAGACGGATGCCTTTCGAAGCACCAGATCGCGGGGAGGAAAAACTTTCCTCGGACTCTGGTGGAGTGATAGCGAGCTACTCTTTGCTGGTAGGCGGCCATCCAGATTCGGGCCTTCTCCCTGACTTCTTTTATTAAGTCGAGATTAGTTCAGAGCTACTTGTTGTTAAATTCTTCTGAATAGCCTTCCACGCGAGGGGAGGGGAGTCCAACTTCCACAGGGATGACAGCCTCCATGCCGAAAGTCATCTTAAATGGGGTTTGTCCCGTGGGTATCCTCTCAGTGGTTCGGTATGCCCACAACACATGGTGGAGTTCCTCGGCCCATCTGCCTCGCACCTGGTTGAGCCGAGCTTTAATTCTCTGCATGAGAGTTCGGTTGGTTACCTCGGCTTCTCCATTAGCTTGAGGATGTCCGACCGATGTCAGGCGATGGAGAATGCCATGATCCTCGTAGAACTCTCGGAACTTAGGGTTGTTGAACTGCTTCCCGTTGTCGGTGATGATAGTGTAGGGAAGGCCGAAGCGGCAGATGATGGATCTCCATACAAAGTCTTTAGCTCGAGCTTCGGTTATTTGGGCGATTGCTTCGATTCAACCCACTTAGTGAAATAATCAATTGCAACAAATAAGAACTTCCTTTGCTCCGTTGCGAGGGGGAAAGGGCCAAGAATATCCATTCCCCATTTAACGAAGGGCCAGAGGGATGATATAGAAGTCAGGTGTGCCGAAGGGAGCCTCTGGATATTTGAGTGCCTCTGGCATGAATCACAAGTTCGAACGAGGTCATCGCATCCTTCTGCATCGTTAGCCAATAATACCCTTGGAGCAACACTTTGTGGCACAGGGCCCGACCACCAAGATAATTGCCACATATGCCTTCATGGACCTCCCGAAGAGCATAATCGGCTTCCGTTGGTCGAAGGCATTTGAGGAACGGCATTGAGAAGAACCGCTTATATAGTCGGTCATCAATCAGAACATAATGAGATGATTGCATTTTCAGCTTCCTTGCTTCCTTCCTATCAGTGGGCAGCAACCCCTCTTTAAGGTACTTGTGCAGGGGGTCTATCTAGAATGGTTCGGTGTCGACCTGCATCATCTGGTCAGCATCGGCGATGCTGGGCTTCTCCAGGACCTCCAAGTAAAATTTTCACTCGAGATCCATTGACTCCGCAGTTGCCAGGCGGGACAGAAGGTCGGCGCGCGTGTTTTCAATCCTTAGGATCTGGATAATTTTAAATTCATCAAAACAGGATGACAGATTGCGCACCTTTTGGAGATACCGAATCATACTCGACTCTCGAGCATCGAATTCTCCCTGCACCTGGCTAGCCACCAACTGGGAGCCGGTGTAGGCAATTAGTTTTTTAACTTTAAGCTCGTGGGCGATTCAGAGTCCGGAGAGCAGGGCTTCATACTCTACCTCATTGTTCGGGGCCGGGAAGGAGAAGCGGATGCCATATTTGAAAGTTGTGCCCTTTGGACTGGTGAGGACCAGGCCGGTGCCAGAACCACCAGCACCGAAAGATCCATCGGCTTGAAGCAACCATGGGGGCTGGGCTTTGGTTGTCCGGGGGTATCCGAAGCAGAGCCATCTTTGGGTTTGGTGCATTCGAGGAGGAAGTCCGCAAGAACCTTGGCTTTAATGGTTGGATGAGGCTGATACTGAATGTCGTGCTCGTTTAGCTCGACAGCCCATTTGGTCATTCTCCTCGATGCCTCCGGACGATGAATATTCGCTTTGATTAGTTGGTCAGTCAGCACATTGACAATGTGCGCTTAGAAATATGGCCACAGCTTTCGGATCGACGTTACTAAAGCCAGGACCATCTTCTCGACTCGGGTATACCTCGTTTCAGCGTCCTTGAGTAGTTTGCTGACATAATAAACAGGTCTTTAGATTTTGTTTTCCTCTCTAATCAGCACCGAGCCAACAGCGTCTTCAGAGACCGCCAAGTATAGGTTCAGCACTTCCCCTGGCTTCGAGCTGCTGAGGAGAGGTGGTGAGCCGAGGTATTTCTTGAGGTCTTCAAAGGACTTATGGCAATCTGGGGTCCATTAGAAGTTTTTGGCTGATCGAAGCACTTTGAAGAAAGAAAGGCATTTCTCGGCTGACCGAGCAATGAAGCGGCTGAGGGCTGCTATTCTTCCAGTGAGGCATTGTACATCTTTGACTGACCCAGGCGAGGCCATTTGCTGCAGGGCTTGGATCTTCTGAGGATTTGCCTCGATGCCTCGCTGAGAAACCATGAAGCTAAGGAATTCCTCGGAGTTGACCCCGGAGGCGCATTTGGTGGGGTTGAGCTTCATCTGATACTTTCGAAGTGTGGCAAAGCTCTCCACAAGATCCTCGACGTGCTGAGGTGCCTCCTTGCTTTTTACCAGCATTTCATCAACATACACCTCCATGTTCCGACCGATTTGCTCCTTGAAGACTTTGTTGACCAGCCTTTGGTAGGTGGCACCTGCATTTTTTAAACCAAAAGGCATAACTCGGTAGTAATAGATACCTCGGTCGGTGATGAAGATAATTTTCTCCTCATCTTCGGGCGCCATTCGGATCTGGTTGTAGCCCGAATAGGCATCCATAAGAGTCAGCATTTAATGGCTCGAAGTTGAATCCACGAGCTGGTCGATCCGCAGGAGAGAGAAGCTATCTTTTGGGCAAGCCTTGTTGAGGTCAGTGAAGTCAATGCAGATCCTCCATTTGCCATTCGACTTTTTTACCATGACTACATTCACTAGCCAGTCGGTGTAATTAACCTCCCAGATAAATTTGGCTTTGATGAGTTTATCCACTTCTTCTTCGATGGCTTTTTGGCGCTCGGGGGTGAAGCTCATTTTCTTCTGCTTAATTGGCCTGAATGTCTCATTCACGCTGAGGCGGTGGACCAGGATGTCTGGATTGATTCCGGGCATATTCGATGCAGACCAGGCAAAGACGTCAGCATTCCTCCAAAGAAATTCAATTAATTCTTGCCGAAGCTTTCCTTCTAGCCGCGACCTGATCTTTATGGTTTGGTCGGGTCAGGTTTCATCGAGTGGTACTTCCTCTAGTTCTTCGGCTGGCTCTCATCGTTGCTCGGCGAAATCTTTCCGGGCATCCAGCCCGTCCACCTCGAGCTTTCTGAACTGAAGGTCAGCGACAAAGCAATGCCGAGCTATGATCTGACTTCCTCGAACAACCCCCACTCCCCATTCGGTCGGGAACTTCATGGCGAGATGGGGAATGAAAATGATGGCCTTGAGAGATATTTGCCCCGGTCTACCGAGGATGGTGTTGTAAGGAGACCTGAGCTTGGTCACAAGGAAATCCATGAGCACGGTAGCCATGCAGGGCTAGGTGCCGGCTCGGACTGATAGAGTGATGACTCCTTTAAGTATTATGGAATCACCTGTAAAGCCCACTATGGTGGAATCCATGGGTCGGAGGCTTTCTATCCGAAATTTTAATCTCACAAAGGCATCAAAATACATAACATTAACAGAGCTTCCACTATCAATCAAGATACGGTGTATATCATAATTGTTCATATTCAAAGATACAACTAAAGCATCATCATGGGGTACTGTACCTCCCTAATGTCTTCATCAAAAAAATTGAGCTCATCAACTCAAGCTTTTTTGGCGAGCTTTCTTCCTATGCCAAGAAGATGGGGAGCCAGCCGCTGCTATTACATTGACATTGCCGATAACCGGGGGATTCGGTGGAGAAAGCTGGCGAGTGTTGAGAAATTATTGAAACATAATTGCCCCAACTTTATTGATTTTGATGATTTCCAAAAGCCATGAGTACCTTAAAGAATACAATATGTATATTTATCAAAAACCTTGAGCTTATTCAAATTGAAAGGAATGAACTATCAATGGTCATATTAAAAGAGTTTTGAATCTATTAGAAAAAGAAATTTCAAGTTCTATGCTTAAAAGAATTCTAACAGGAATTTTCACTTTATATTTCAATCGATGAATTCTTGAAACATGTCTTGAATCCATGATAAACGTCATATTTAATGTATTCAAGTCAAATTTATATTTCAAATTTAATTGGGACAAGTTTTAAAGTCAATCAGAATGTTTTTCTGATTTTTGTATCGGTCCCGAGCCGACTCAAGGGTTTCCGAGTCGACTCCCCAATTTGCCTGAGTTTCTCGAGTCGACCCTTGGCTTTTCAAGAGTCGACCCCTGAATTCTTGCGAGCCGACTCCTGTCTGTGCGAGCCGACTCCGCTCAAACAACAGAACCCATGTTTTTTGAGCACTTCTCGAGTCGACTCCCCATTTTCCTCGAGTCGACTCTCGGCTTTCGCGAGCCGACACTTCTGTTTTTGCGAGTCGACCCTTCAATGCTTAAAATGTTTCTATTTTTGGTAATCGACCTCGAGCCGACTCCCTCACTGCTCGAGTCGACTCCGTGAATTCTGGGCGCGATTTTTAACGATGACACATCAGCCCCAACGGTAAGATTTTTGAATAACGGCTATTTTTCTCTGTCTCTAACGGATATATTTTTGCAGATTCTATAAATAGAGGAGTTCTTTTCAAATCAAAACAACCAGAGAAAATCAAAAGAGAGAAAAGAATATCATTTGAAAAGAGGAAAAAACAGAGCATATTGGAAAAATCATTTTAGCTCAAAGAAGAGTGTTTCAAAAGGAGTGAAATCCAAGTGAAAGTTTTGTCTACTCCTTCTCATCATTCCACAAAAGTCAGAAGAAAATCCAAGTGCGTTTCAAAGATCAAATCGGCGGATTTTCAAAAGAGGAAAAAGTTTCATCTCAACTCCAAAAGTCTTCAACGGTCAAGAATCTAGCTGAGGCGTGATTCAACACTTCTAGAGAGTTGAAGAGAAGAAGGAAGAAAGCCCAAGCATCTACCATCTGCAAATACAATCAGGCTTTTCTAACCTTTTAATATTTTGTACTTCATTTGTATATTTGCTCAAGGGGAGCACCTTCTTGTTCAAACTCTATCATTATTATTTGTTTGCTGATTCAATCAGTGGATTGAATTAGTGGAGGTTGGTATACCTCGTTACAAGCCGGAGTGCTTGTGTGGGTTAGTTGTAAGCCCAAAGAAAAACAACGTGTAGGGTTTGTGCTGGTAAGCCCGAGTTAAAACCAGCTGGGTTCGTTGTGCACCCGGTAAAACAACAAGTTTGAGTTGTGAGCTTGGAAAACAACTCGGCTGTAATCTAGAGAGATTATAGTGTGGACCCAAGTGAATCTTGGGAGTGGACGTAGGTGCTGGTTGCGCCGAACCACTATAAAATTGTTTGTGTTTGCCGTGCCTTATTTTCTCTTTCTCTATCTCTCTTTATTAACTGTTTGTTCATTGCTTATTAGTTATTTACACTCACTTGCACATCTTGCTAACTAATCAATTAAAGTTAAAAAGTCTTAAATTTTTAAGAACCCAATTCACCCCCCCCTCTTGGGTTGCCATCTGGGCCAACAATTGGTATCAGAGCAAGTGCTCATTTAGAATTTGATCTCACGATCAAGGGCTAAAGATCCATATGGCAACACAAATTGGTTCAAGTTTTGCTGAAGGTCATTCTACGAATAGACCTCCACTTTTTAATGGCTCAAACTATTCTTATTGGAAAGCTAGAATGAGGATATTCATTCAAGCTTCTGATTATGAGCTTTGGGGTGTTATAATTAATGGACCTAGTACACCCACACACCTTATTGATGGCACTATTGTTCCTAAACCCGAAAGGGATTGGAATGATAATGATAGGAGAATGGCACAACTAAATGCTAAAGCCATTAATATTTTGTATTGTTCCTTGGATTCAAATGAATTCAACCGAATCTCAACTTGTAATTCCGCAAAAGAAATTTGGGATAGGTTGGAAATTACTCATGAAGGAACAAACCAAGTAAAGGAATCAAAAATAAATATTTTGGTTCATAAATATGAATTATTTACTATGGAACAAACTGAAACCATCACATGCATGTTCACTAGATTTACTGATATTGTGAATGGTCTGAAAAGTCTTGGTAGAATTTATTCTAATGCTGATCTTGTGCGTAAAATTCTTAGGTCACTACCAAGATCGTGGGAAGCAAAAGTCACTGCCATCCAAGAAGCAAAGGACCTCAATGCACTACCTTTAGAGGAGCTTCTAGGATCCTTAATGACCCACGAGTTAACAATGAAGCAGCATGTTGAGGAGGAAACAAAAAGAAGAAAAACTCTTGCCCTCAAGACTGCAGAAATGGAAGAGAGCAGCAGTGAAAGCAATGATGAAGATGATGAGGAAACTGCTCTCTTGGCCAAAAAATTCAGAAGGTTTATGAGAAAAAGGCCATTTCATAAAAAGAAATTTGGAGCAAGATTTGAAGGAGAAAAGGATAAGAAAAAGGACAAGGAGAAAGAAAAAGAAAAAGAGCCCTTAGTATGTTATGAGTGCAAAAAGCCAGGGCACTTCAAGTATGACTGTCCTTTGCTGAAAAAGGCCTACAAGAAAAAGAAGAAAGCATACATGGCAACATGGTCTGATGAATCTTCCTCGTCGGAAGAAGATGAGCAAAAGGAAGTTGCCAATATTTGCTTCATGGCCAACGACGACGACAACGACAATGAGGTAAGTTCTGAAAACTCAAATGATGATTTTACATTTGATGAAATGTTTGAGGCTTTCAATGAACTTATGATTGATTTTAAATCCTTAAAGAAAAAGTATAAGTTTTTGAAAAATGATAATATTAGTTTAGCTAAAAGTAAAAATGAATTAGCTTTAGAAGTTAAGAACTTAACTAATGAAAAAGAAGAACTTAGGAAAGAAAGAGATAATCTTAATCAAGAAAAAGATTTATTAAAATCTGAAACTAAAAACTCAACTAAAGATTTAAAAGATCAACTAAAAACTTTAGCTTTAGATAAAGAACAGCAAGCTAAAGAAATTGACTCTCTTAAGAAAGATGTTAAAAAATATAAAGACATTGTTGAGAAATTCACTTTAAGTTCAACTAAACTTAACATGATCCTAGATAGTCAAAAAGCTATTTTTGACAAAGCTGGTTTAGGATATAACACATTAAGGAAACAGAAATCTCTAAAGAATATTTTTATAAAAGCCAACCAAAGTAATATAACTTGTTTTAAATGTAATGAAAAAGGTCACAAATCCTTTGAATGCAAAACGTTAAAGAATAACAACAAGTTAAATATTAAAGCTAAGAAAATATGGGTTCCGAAAGGAACAATTTTTATTGCTGCTAACCATGAAGGACCCAAGAAAGCTTGGGTACCTAAGCATAAAGTTTGATTATATTGCAGGAATGTCTTGTAGCCAAAAGATCAAAGAAAAAGTGGTACCTTGATAGTGGCTGCTCAAGACATATGACGGGTGACAAAGATGAATTCATCACCCTGGAGGAAAAGAAAGGTGGAGTTGTGACGTTTGGCGACAACGGTAAAGGTCAAATTATGGGCCTTGGTAAAGTTCGCATAACTCCATCTATAGTTATTGATAATGTACTTTATGTTAATGGTTTGAAGCATAATCTAATTAGCATAAGCCAATTATGTGATAAAAATTTTAATGTTTCATTTAAATCTTCTATATGCACTGTAACTAATTCTATTGATGATAGCATTGTATTTACTGGTTATAGACATGGCAATGTTTACTTAGTTGATTTAGAAAAATTATCTTTGAGTGATCATTGCTTAATTGCTGACAATGCTAACATAAATGAAATTAGTTGGTTGTGGCATCGTAGATTAGGTCATGCAAGCACACACCTTATTTCAAAACTAATTAAAATGGATTTAGTTAAAGGATTACCTAAATTAGATTTTGAAAATAATAAAATATGTGATGCATGTCAATTTGGAAAACAAACTAGAAGTTCTTTTAAATCTAAAAACATTGTTTCAACTTCTAGGGCACTAGAGCTACTTCACATGGATCTTTTGGACCAACTAGAACCACAAGTCTAGGAGGAAAGAAATATGGTCTAGTGATTGTAGATGATTATTCTAGATATACTTGGGTAATGTTTTTAGCTCACAAAGATGAGACTTTCTCAATTTTCCTGAAATTCTTTAAGAAAGTCACAAATGAGAAAAACACTACTATAGTATCTCTAAGAAGTGATCATGGAACAGAATTTGAAAATCACCTATTTGAAAATTTCTGCACTGAAAATGGAATTAATCATAATTTTTCAGCCCCTAGGACTCCACAACAAAACGGTGTAGTTGAAAGAAAAAATAGGACTCTAGAAGACATGGCCCGTACCATGCTATGTGAAAGCAACTTACCAAAGTATTTTTGGGCGGAAGCAATTAACACAGCATGTTACATCTTAAACAGAGCTTTAATAAGACCAATATTAAAGAAAACACCTTATGAATTATGGAATGAAAGAAAACCAAATATAAAATACTTTCATGCATTTGGATGTAAATGTTTCATTCATAATAATGGTAAAAACAACTTAGGAAAATTTGATGCTAAATCTGATGAAGGAATTTTTCTAGGTTATTCAACAACTAGTAAGGCATATAGAATCTTTAACAAGAAAACCTTAGTAGTTGAAGAATCCATTCATGTAGTTTTTGATGAATCTTTAGCAACTGGATCTGAAAAGATTGATGATGAGGAAGATACAAACATAATTGAAAAAGATCTTGAAAAACTTAATATTGAAGTATCTTCTGATCATGAACAAGAGGCTAAAGATGATGATTCACATAAGGACGATGATGTCAATATTGATCATAATGATGTAGATCTTCCAAGAGACTGGAGATATGCTCATAGTCATCCTAAGGAATTGATTATAGGCGATCCATCTCAAGGAATAAGGACTAGATCATACATGAGAAATATTAGTAATCATCTTGCATTTGTATCACAAATTGAACCTAAAACTATAGAAGAAGCTGAAAAAGATAATAATTGGATGTTAGCTATGCAAGAAGAACTAAATCAATTTACAAGAAATAATGTTTGGACCTTAGTTGAAAGACCTAAAAACCATTCAGTAATAGGATCAAAATGGATTTATAGAAATAAACTAGATGAAAATGGCATTGTAATTAGAAACAAAGCTAGATTGGTTGCTAAAGGATATAATCAAGAGAAGGTATTGATTTTGATGAAACCTTTGCACCTGTAGCTAGATTAGAAGCCATTAGGCTATTACTTGCATTTGCATGTCATATGAACATTAACTTATTTCAAATGGATGTAAAAAGCGCATTTTTAAATGGATTTATTAATGAAGAAGTTTATGTAGAACAACCACCAGGTTTTGAAGATCACGAGTTTTCAAATCACGTTTTTAAATTGCACAAAGCTTTATATGGTTTGAAACAAGCACCTAGAGCTTGGTATGATAGGTTAAGTAAATTCTTAATAGAAAATGATTTTACAAGAGGAAATGTTGATAAAACTTTGTTTTTGAAAAGAAAAGGTAAAGATTTACTTGTAGTACAAATATACGTAGATGACATTATTTTTGGTGCTACTAACGATTCTCTTTGTCAAGAATTTGCAAAGTTGATGCAGGGAGAATTCGAGATGAGCATGATGGGAGAACTCAACTTCTTCCTTGGACTCCAGATCAAACAAAGCAAAGAGGGAATCTTTATCAACCAAACCAAATACACAAGAGAACTACTCAAAAAGTTTGGTATGGAAACAATGAAACCCCTCGGAACTCCAATGAGTCCTTCATGCAAGCTGGACAAAGATGAAGAAGGTAAAAAGGTTGATCAAAAGTATTATCGAGGTATAATCGGATCCCTTCTTTATTTAACAGCAAGTAGACCAGATATCATGTTTTCAGTATGTTTATGTGCTAGATTTCAATCTGAACCTAAAGAATCACATTTAATAGCTGTTAAAAGAATTTTAAGATATCTAAATGGAACTAAAAATGTAGGTTTATGGTATTCTAGAGACTCCACATTAAACCTAATTGCATATTCAGATTCTGATTATGCTGGATGTAAATTAGATAGAAAGAGCACAAGTGGTGCATGCCAATTCTTAGGTAGTAACTTAATCACATGGTTTAGCAAAAAGCAAAATTCAGTTGCATTATCAACTACTGAAGCTGAATATGTAGCAGCTGGAAGTTGCTGTGCGCAAATCCTATGGATTAAGCGACAACTTGAAGACTATGGTATCACACTTGATAAAACACCCATAAGATGTGATAACACTAGCGCAATCAACTTAACTAAAAATCCAATTCAACACTCAAGAACAAAACACATAGAAATTAGATATCATTTTATAAGGGAACATGTAGCTAATGATGAAATTTGTTTAGATTATGTAAACACAGAAGAACAATTAGCTGACATATTCACTAAACCTTTAAATGAAGAAAGATTTTGTTATCTTAGAGGAGAGCTAGGAATTTGTAATCCTTTTGAATAAATTTTGAAACCTCTAAGGAAATATATCTAGAATTCTTTCAAATTCTCAAAATCTTAAGGAAATTTTATCTAGAACTCATATCAATTTGATCTCTCAAAGTCCATGATTTTTAATCATACTCAAAGATCAAATTTCGGACTTAATTCGGATTCTCTGAATCTAATCTAATTTTTCTCTGAAATTGTCCGGGAGCCGACTCGAGAGTATCGGAGTCGACTCGAGTTTCTGCTGAAACTCAGGAGTCGACCCCTCCTCTGAGCGAGTCGACTCGAGATCGTGTCCGTGCTCTGTGACTAGTCGCGAGCCGACTCCACACTTTGCGCGAGTCGACTCGACGTGGTCCCAGTCGATTTATTTAGGGCACGAGTCGACCCGACGGACATTTCATTCTTCCAAAATCTTCCAAATCCTCTCCAAAACTTTCCCAAAACCCTCCAAACCTCAAATAACCTCTGATTAACCAATCCTTCAAGATCAATGGCACCCAAAACCCGAGGAGCAAGCTCGAGTGGCGCCGGTTTGAAGAGAAAAAGGACCGTCCGACGACCCGTCCGCGAGCCGTCTACGGATTCTTCTTCTACACCTTCGGCTAGTGATCCTCCCTCCAGCTCCAGCTCCTACCCCTCAGGTAGATCTTCTAGCCAGTAGGATTGTCACCACAGGAAGGAAAGTGGATTTCGAATTGTTTGAGAATGAAGGATTCATCATTGGTAGACAACTAATCGAGATGGGATTTGAGTATATTTGTTCATTGGACTGTCCAACCTACCCTGCTTTGGTAAAGAGTTTTACAAGAATTTATCCAGAGGAGATGATGGCTTGGTGAGCAAGGTTAGAGGCATTGGTTTGAACATTACATCCTCTATTCTATCTAGATTATTGAAGTTACCCTTGTCTGGACCTTCTACATTTGCCCCTGAAGATAGATCTCCAGCCCTCACTAGGCTACTGAACCGAAATTTTGAAGGATTTGAAGAAGTCTTTGCTAGTCAACTGCCTTTGGAATTAAGACTTCTCCACAACATTTGCAGCAGGATTTTATTTCCCAAGACGGCCGATTTGACTATGTTTCTGAGCGAGATATTTTTGTCATGGATGCAGTTGTTCTGGGAAACCCATCAATCTACCTAGGATGATAATTTGGTATATTGCAGACTGTAGCGGGAAAAAGAAATCGAGCTTACCCTATGGCATGGTTTTGACTAAATTATTTCTTAGCCAAGGGATTGTGTTCAGTGATTGTGAGCCAAAGAAGGAGTTAAGACATACAGATTATTATACTTTGGCTACCATTCATCGCATGGGTTTGTTAAGAAAAATGGAAGTTGGGAGAGAAAGACTGTTACTGAGGACAGAGACTTAGATGCAGAGGCACCCAGACCTTCCTTGAGACATTCATCTCCGGAGCCTCCTCAGTGTTCATCTATTCCAGAGTCTGTTCCTGCTCCTGCTTCAGATCCTACCCCTGCTCCTACTGTTGCTCCTGCTCAGTCTTCCACAGTTTCATCTGGTAGTTTTTCTGATACACAGTTAGATCAACTTCGATCTTTATTCAAGTCTGAGTTAAGTGATCAAGAAAAGAGATTGAAAGAAGAATTTAATGAAAAGTATATGAACTTAAAAGAAGCATTATATTCTCTCAGTGATCGAGTTGCATTGATTGAGTCTACTCTCAGTTCATCTACCGGTTCCTTAAGTGAAAATTTAAAGAATATCTTTGGAGAACTTAAGGACATCTGCGGTGACTCGGAGACATACTCCCAATGCAACGCTGAGCTTCAAGAAAAAATCACTTCTGCTTGTACTTTTGTTGATGAAAAACTCAAAGACTATGTTAGACTTCAATGTGAAGGGATGAAGCAAATTGTAGATCACTTGAATAGAATTACTAGAAGAAATTTTTAAGTTTTCATGTAATCTCTTTTTGATGTAATCAAATTTACTTTCAATGCAATGTACAAGTTTACATTTCCATGTACTTTCATTTTGAAGTAATGAGAAGTTTGATGCTTCACTTTTGTCTATTTCAATTGTAAGAATATCCTTGAATCTTTGAATATTAATCTCAATTGATAAGTTAAATGGAAAAAGATAAAGAATATTGATATTGACTTCTCAACCTTTTTGTTGATTACAAAAAAGGGGAGAGATTTTTATTCAATCGTATATGATATCAATTGTAATTAATTTTGAAAAAGAGCATAAGGGGAAGAGATAAATTGAATTTCATAAAGAAAATGCTTAAGTTTCTGATTTTGAAAAATTTTGAATGATTTATAAAATTAAGGTTCATAGGGGGAGCTACCTCATTGAGGGGGAGCCTTTCCATGAACACAATAGTTGATTTTGGAATCACAAATTTTTTCAATTTTATAATGCATATACTCAATGTTTTTGTCATCATCAAAAAGGGGGAGATTGTTGAGAAATTATTGAAACATAATTGCCCCAACTTTATTGATTTTGATGATTTCCAAAAGCCATGAGTACCTTAAAGAAACAATGTGTTTATTTATCAAAAACCTTGAGCTTATTCAAATTGAAAGGAATGAACTATCAATGGTTATATTAAATGAGTTTTGAATCTATTAGAAAAAGGAGTTTCAAGTTCTATGCTTAAAAGAATTCAAAAAGGAATTTTTACACATTATAATTCAATCGATGAATTCTTGAAACATGTCTTGAATCCATGATAAACGTCATATTTAATGTATTCAAGTCAAATTTATATTTTAAATTTAATTGGGACAAGTTTTAAAGTCAATCAGAACATTTTTCTGATTTTTGTATCGGTCCCGAGCCGACTCAAGGGTTTCCGAGTCGACTCCCCAATTGCCTGAGTTTCTCGAGTCGACCCTTGGCTTTTCAAGAGTCGACCCCTGAATTCTTGCGAGCCGACTCCTGTCTGTGCGAGCCGACTCCGCTCAAACAACAGAACCCATGTTTTTTGAGCACTTCTCGAGTCGACTCCCCATTTTCCTCGAGTCGACTCCCGACTTTCGGAGCCGACACTTCTGTTTTCGCGAGTCGACCCTTCAATGCTTAAAATGTTTCTATTTTTGGTAATCGACCTCGAGCCGACTCCCTCAAGCTCGAGTCGACTCCGCGAATTCTGGGCGCGATTTTTAACGATGACACATCAGCCCCAACGGTAAGATTTTTGAATAACGGCTATTTTTCCTGTCTCTAACGGATATATTTTTGCAGATTCTATAAATAGAGGAGTTCTTTTCAAATCAAAACAACCCAGAGAAAATCAAAAAGAGAGAAAAGAATATCATTTGAAAAGAGGGAAAAACAGAGCATATTGGAAAAATCATTTAGCTCAAAGAAGAGTGTTTCAAAAGGAGTGAAATCCAAGTGAAAGTTTCGTCTACTCCTTCTCATCATCCACAAAAGTCAGAAGAAAATCCAAGTGCGTTTCAAAGGTCAAATCGGAGGATTTTCAAAAGAGGAAAAAGCTTCATCTCAACTCCAAAGTCTTCAACGGTCAAGAATCTAGCTGAGGCGTGATTCAACACTTCTAGAGGAGTTGAAGAGAAGAAGGAAGAAAGCCCAAGCATCTACCATCTGCAAATACAATCAGGCTTTTCTAACCTTTTAATATTTTGTACTTCATTTGTATATTTGCTCAAGGGGAGCACATTATTGTTCAAACACTATCATTATTATTTGTTTGCTGATTCAATCAGTGGATTGAATTAGTGGAGGTTGGTATACCTCGTTACAAGCCGGAGTGCTTGTGTTGGGTTAGTTGTAAGCCCAAAGAAAAACAACGTGTAGGGTTTTGTGCTGGTAAGCCCGAGTTAAAACCAGCTGGGTTCGTTGTGCACCCGGTAAAACAACAAGTTTGAGTTGTGAGCTTGGAAAACAACTCGGCTGTAATCTAGAGAGATTATAGTGTGGACCCAAGTGAATCTTGGGAGTGGACGTAGGTGCTGGTTGCGCCGAACCACTATAAAATTATCTTGTGTTTGCCGTGCCTTATTTTCTCTATCTCTATCTCTCTTTATTTGCTTGTTCATTGCTTATTAGTTAGCCTCTCACTTGCACATCTTGCTAACTAATCAATTAAAGTTAAAAAGTCTTAAATTTTTAAGAACCCAATTCACCCCCCCCCCCCCTCTTGGGTTGCCATCTGGGCCAACAGCAAGGTTCGGGTTGGCGATTATCCTCATTGTTCGGCTCAGGGGGCCCTCTGAACCGGTCCAGTCTGCCCTGCCGGATCAATCGCTCGATCTCATTCTTGAGCTGCCAACAATCCTCGATATCATACCCATAGTCCCGATGAAAGCGACAGTACTTGGCCGGGTACCTCCGAGTCGCATTGCCTCGGAAAGGAGGAGGCCGAGGAATTTGCCACTCAATCTCCATCAGGATCTGCGCTCTTGGCGCTGTGAGGGGAGTATAGCGGTCTAACCTTCAGGCTGGACTCTGGGTTTGGTCTCGAGGCAGCGGCGGAGGAGCTCTATGGTGGCGAAGCGGGCTAGCACGGCGGTGGGCCCGTTGCTTGTCCGATCCATTTACCTCCTTCTTCTTCAGTTGCTCGCCCCAAGCTGATCTCTTGGATTCTTCAACCCTGGCATACTTATCCGCCAAGGATATCATGTCTGAAAGGCTCTTTGGGTAGTAACCTCTAGAGCCAGATAGAAGTCTCCCTCCTTCGACACTCCTCCGGCCAAGGCGAACATGGCCACCTTGTGGTTGAGATGGTCGATTTCTAAGAGGGCCATGTTGAAGCGGCCGAGGTAATTCTTCAGCGATTCCCCCTCTTTCTACTTGACCTCGGAGAGGGAATCAGATCTCCATCGCTGGCGACGGCTGCTGATGAACTGGCGGATGAGCAAACAGCTCAGTTCGTCAAAAGAATCAATGGAACCTGGCTTCAGACTGTTGAACCAGGTTCGGGCAAATCCCCTTAAAGTGGAGGGGAAGGCTCGATACAGGATCGCATCCGACGCTCCGTGGAACATCATGATGGATCTGAAGCTGCTCAGGTGGTCGTCGGGATCGGTGGATCCATGGTATGGCTCAATGGTAGAGAGCTTGATATGAGGGGAAATCACTTCCCTCATGATCGTCTCGGAGAAGGGGATGCCCTACTCCGCTTTTGGTTGGGACGGAGGGGCTTGTCTGATGGCGTCTAACTCCTAACACCATTCCCGACGCATCTCCTGCATTTGTTGCCTGATCCCTTCATCCAGAGTGGTAGGAGGGATCGGGCGATGGGAAGACGGTAGGGGTGTCGAGTTCCGAGAAGGCAACGAAGAGGGGGAACGAACCCGCTTAGATCTGAGCGGGCTCTTCCCTCCAGCTTGCTGCGGCGCTGGCTTCGCTTTTGCGGGCTGGTGATAATAATCCACCGCTTCTGGCAGATTGGAAGAAGAGATTGCTGGTGGAGCAGGGGCAGCGGCCTCTTCATGAAGCTGAAGAGCAGGGATGGTAGGGCTAGGGATTGACTGGAGCCCTGGACCAACTGGGTCAGTACTTGAACCTACTGGAATAGCGCAGTGAACTGGTCCAGCATTACCACCGTTGCCGGTGGTGAAGGGGTTTCAGCTAGTGGTGGCGATGGAGGTACCGCACCGCTAATTGGATCAGGCCTTTAAGAGGCAGCCTGATCTTGGGCTTCAGATGTAACTCTTTTTCGGTTGGCCATTAGAGGATGCTTCCTCTAATTCTTTGAGTTTTGTCTCCTGGATCATAACTTTATAGGACTTGAGGCCCTTCCTCTAGTGCCAATCTGTTGCCGCGGAAATCGTTCTCCGACTCGGGTGCGCTTCCGGCTCCTGATCCGGATGCCGATCTCGCCGCCTTGGGGTGGAACCTGCAAGACAGTCCGCGCGCAGTGGGTACTGTAGGGGTTGCCCTCTGTGGAGGACCTCCGACGCTCAAGTCAGTGGAGATTCATAGCAAGCAAATGTGAGGAGAAGACTCTCACAGAAGAGCTCCCCTAGATGGGTGTTCTCTCTCGAGAGCTCTGAGCTCAGATGGAGTGTTCTCGGTGTGATAATGAGTGAAAATGAGTGAGTGTCCAAGCATGCGTACCTGAGAGGTTGGATGGCCGCGATATTTATAGGGGATCACCTGATTCTTTGGGCATGTTGCGAGGGGAGGTATGAAAGCCGTTAGGATTCAAAACGGACTCGAATCAAGTTTGTTATGAGGTCAGTAGGATCCATATCTTGTCAGTTAGAGGATCGACAGCTGGGAGAGCTGGTTGATGCCTTGAGATTCGACGATTACATAGGTTCTAGGCCACTCTTGTGGGTCTTAGGCCACTCCTGGGTATGATTCCCAACTTTGAATCTCATTCAGTTATAGTGGATTCGCACTCTCCCATGCCGGACTCCGCAGAGGTATTCGAGCGCCTTGGCCCAGCCGAGGTGAGGTCCAATTCGGTTTTCTGAGGTATAGAATAGCTTGGTCTGTAGAGGTATGGGGATGGCTCGGGCTACCAAGGTATAAGAATGGCTCGGGCTACCGAGGTATGAGAATGGCTCAGGCTACCGAGGTATGGATGGCTCGGGTTGCCGAGGTATGAGAATGGCTCGGGCTACCGAGGTATGGATGGCTCGGTTGCCGAGGTATGAGAATGGTTGAGGTCGTCGAGATGACCTGACGCTGTGAGGGCGATTGGGCTTCGCTGCTTAGTGGGTTTGACAGCTGGCCGACAGGATGTTGAAATTGGACTAGACCCAATTGTCGATATGTGCGGTAATTAATGCAATGATGATTTTACCCCTTATCAAGAAATAAAAATTAATTGAGTTGAATAAATATTAAAGTTAAAGAAGAGAAAATAATAATGGTGCACGTCAAATTAATTTTTTTCTCTTAAACATGTCAAGCATTTTGATGTTGAAAAAACATACTGGTGTTATATTGAATTTGAATTTTTTCTTAAATATGCCAAGCACTTTGATGGTTTCTTTTAAGCTTTTCCTCTTCTGCATGTAAACAGTGCTATAAATAATAAAAAATTAAGAACATAAAAGTATTGACATTAAAGATGATTTGAAATGGATGAGATTAAAATTTGATTTCTTAAAAAATAAAAAATATAGTAACTGAATTCTTTTTCTCATCCTAAAAACAGGGTGTTAGTTTATAGAATAAAAATAATTAAAAAGTAAAAAATATTAAAAATATATATTAAATTACTAAAAATAAATAAATATAAAGAGCTTTAGAAGTGGTCTAAAATAAAGAAAACATGTTTATGGTATTGCAAGAACTATATGTGCATCCCCGTTCATCTATCCGAGGAATTATAAATAATCAACACTTTTAAACATCTCCAGACTCCAATAGAGCAAGATTTATATATGCCTCTACTAATTAACATCTTTCAATGTATAGAATTTTCATGCTCACCTACGACTGAGTTACAAGGATCAATAAATCAGGATACTTCAAAGTTCAAATCACTGTCCTCCAGCTGCCCAGCACTCAAGAAAATGAAAACTTTGTATAAAATCGATCTTTGTTCTGGCATTGTAAATATGATAATAAATATCTGTTATAAATGCAGCTTTCTGAATAATTGGCAGCGAGATGAGATGTCAAAAACAATATCAGAGCATACTAAATAATACAATTATTCTTAAAATAACACAAATAATACTGGCACATATGAAATTAGGCTGCTCAACTTTTAAATCAAATTATTAATAGAAAGTGCATGTATTCAATTGCTAGCATATAAGTATATTTAAAAAGAATACACGCAGACAAATTTTTTTTTTTTAAAAAAAATTGTATCCTTTGACTCTTTACAGCACATAGATGTACGAGCTTAGGTCAGGTTTGGTATGGTTCCAATCAGATTTAAATTAAAATTTTAAAGCCTTAGAGCTAACCATCAAAAGCATATTTAAAAATATTACATTAACAAAATAATAATTTTAAATAAAATATTTAATGATATTATTATAAAAATTTAAAAAATCAAAATATGTGCTATACTTGCTGTTTGGATTGAGTTAAGCTTAATTGAACTTGTTTGCTTGACTCGCTTATTAATTTTTTTTTATGATAAAACTTGCTTATTATATGGTTTAGCTTTTACATATTTGATTAGGTTTGGACCCAGAAATCTCATCTCAACCAATTGAAACTATCAAAAGCATCTGGATCCTTTTTTTTATTTATTCAACTTAATATAACTCGATCAGTATGACCTGTTCTAGTCCAAGTTCATCCAACCAGATCCAATCTGAATTAAGTTTTTTAAAAAAAGCGTTTACGGTGCGATTCGACTATGGTTAGCTCTCCGTCGCACCCAACTCACCTCAGTTACGGTCTATTCTAAGCACGTGAGCCTTTTGGGTTCTTTGACGACTCCGTCATGCAGCCGGCTGGCAGCGAACAATCTCACGTCTTAACCAATAATCAAAGATAATGATAAATAATAAATACCTCGACGCGTCCCTCACTGGGCAAAATAGAAATTTTACCCCCAAAACCACACCCCCGCCCCAATGCCGCGGAACCTAGCCAATAAATAAATAAACAAGCGACGAAGCCCCCCGGATCCAGATCCGGAAAAAAGGAAAACATGGAAGGAAACTGAAACCAGCGGTAGTTCACCCCCGGTTTTCCTCCTCCTGTGGTGGCTTCATAAATCCTCCATCTCCTTCCGCTTCCCCCATCAAGACTCCAAGGAGCAAACGAGTTTCTTCCACTGAAATCTTCTCTGAATTCCAAGCATAGAAGAGAGCGGAGGGATGGCTTCTGGAAGCAAGGCTTCGTTGATCGTAGCAGCAAGCGTGGCGGCAGTAGAAGCGCTCAAGGATCAAGCAGGGCTGTGCCGATGGAACTACGCCTTGAGGTCTCTTCACCAGCGAGCCCAGAACCGCATGCGTTCCTTCTCTCAGGCCAGGAGTATAGCTTCTTCTTCTTCTTCTTCTTCTTCTAACATCGTTAGGAGCATTGGGAGGGTAGAGAGGGCCAAGAAGACGGAGAGGACGCTGGAGAAAGTCATGTACTTGAGCTGCTACGGGCCCAAATAGAGATTTGTAAAGCAGGAGATGCTCAAAATGTCCACTAATCTCTGCTGATTCTTTTTCCCCTTGATTATTAAGTTGTCAAGAACTTTGTAAATTTGTTTTTGGAGACGTATAAATTGTATGCTTCTCCTGTTTGAAAGTCCACTCTGATGTTTCCTTTACAAGATTTTCTGTTCTTTGAATTTAATCGTTGAATTAAATTTTTTATTTTTTTAGGTGAATGTGAAGGGAGAAATTCCTCACAGGATTTATTAGATTAGCAAAATTATAAGGAGTTGAAGAGAGGCTATAAAAGGATTGATGGAAATCCAAATGTTTGATAGAGTAGAGATTAGATATTAGAAAAAGGTAGCCATTTTTTTTTTTGAAGGATCGATGTTATGGATAATTTTTTCTTATCTCTAGGCACACATTCTATATATGAATGTCATTTCTTTAGTCGGATCAGAGCAAGTGAATTTTGGAGGACAATCTATGCAATCCTACCACATCACCTATAAAGTCTTCACCATCCTTCTCGAGCTGATGACTAAATAATCGATTGTCTCGTCGCTTACACTAAAAGAAAGGATAATTTGTATGTACAGTTTGTTTCGAAGGTTTAATTAATGAAAAATCTTATCTTTTTTTCGAGGCAGAAGCAGGCCGTAAAGTGGAAGGAGTAAATAATTTTTTATAATTCATAAATTTATAAGAGTCAACACTAATTCTATCAATCACTCTTTAATTTTTAGACCAGGACATCGGCTAACAAGAGGCTTAGAAGCCGATCAAGATCTAAGAATTTTGCCACTGTGAGGGGGTTATATAAAATTGTACCTTCTATTGCTATGATCTACGACTCTATACCGCGGCCACAGAGGAATGTTTCATGATAGCACAATCCTCAGAGAAGTAAGCAAAGGGAATAAGAAGATCCAATATTCCTTTCAGAATTTGACATCCTAAAATTCTTTGTCCACATAAAATTTCTGAGATACTTGATGTTGGTGGATGGTCTCAGGACAGAGGGAGTTGGAGGAATTCAGTGAAAGCATCATAATAGATAGGGGAGGCAAAGAAGGGTAAAACAGAGCTTTTATTGATAGGCTGAAATTAAATATATTGATCCCTATCATATATGCGGACATATGGGACTAATATATTTATCCTAATTAATTAAGAAAAGATTGATAAATACCTCCAGCCATTGCTGTTGATTTTCTTCCAGATGAGGATAAGGATCTTCCACGCCTTGCAGTCTCTCTCAGCGATGGTGTAAACTCTCTTTATGAAACCAAGCGCAGGGACCTACCCGTTTTATAAACCTTTATGTCTTATGTGTCCATCACAGAGGGCGCCGCTTTAAACGGATATGGTTGAGGGATTCTTATCTCAATTATGAATTCAAAATTTGAATTTATGCAATCCCTCAAGATCAGAATATAGGACCACCTTAGTCGTATCGAACCGATACGCTTAATGGAGAAAAAACCAACATTCTCCCACTTGGTCCGTATATTCTATTACTATAGTAAGAAACAGAATACATGAATCATGGCAATAGGTCCTCTTAAAATCGCTTATTATTTACCATGTATCACAATGTATTATATTTCCCAAACATAAACCCATATAACTTAATGAATAAACCCCATATTTATTCTAGGTCCAACTTAACGATGCTCATCACAAATAAATGTGTACACTAAATAACTGAATGTGAAAAACATCACAATCATAAAAGAGTTTCATTAATTATAAAATTCATCATTAAAATGAATTAAATAAAATAACCAAGACCCATACGGTCTACATGATCCCTAAACTTCTGTAGTAGCATGCCTTTAGTCAAGGGATCAGCTATCATCAACTCAGTGTTCACGTGCTCTATAACCACTGTCTTTTCTTTAACACGTTCTCGTATGGCTAAATATTTGATGTCGATGTGCTTGCTTCGACTACCACTCTTATTGTTTTTAGCCATAAACACTGCAGCTGAATTGTCACAATAAATCCTCAATGGCTTAGATATAGAATCCACAATTCTAAGCCCAGAAATGAAACTCTTCAACCATACACCATACGAAGTAGCCTCAAAACATGATACGAACTCGGCTTCCATGGTGGAAGTAGCAATCAAAGTCTGCTTGGCGCTCCTCCAAGATACAGCTCCACCAGCAAACATAAATATGTATCTAGATGTTGACTTCTGAGAATCAACACAGCCAGCAAAGTCAGCATCAGAGTAGCTAATTACTTTCAAGTTTTCAGTCCGTCTGAACATAAGCATGTAGTCCTTGGTACCCTGAAGATACCTCATCACCTTCTTAGCAGCTCTCCAGTGGTCTAAACCTGGATTACTCTGATATCTCCCAACATCCCAACTGCAAATGCTATGTCAAGCCTTATACATACCTGAGCATACATCAAGCTACCAACAGCTGAGGCATATGGAGTGTTTTTTATTTCCTCCCTCTCAAAGTCATTCCTTGGGCACTGACTCAAATTGAATCTGTCACCCTTGACTATGGGAGATATACTCGGTGAACAATTTTTCATCCGAAATCTCTTTAAAATTTTATTGATATAGGTTTCTTGAGATAGACCTAAAACACCTCGAAGTCTGTCTCTTTGAATTTTAATGCCAATGACATAAGAGGCATCACCCATATCTTTCATATCAAAATTCTCAGAGAGAAATTGTTTCACCTCATGTAACATACCTTTATCATTGGTTGCAAGTAAAATATCGTCTACATATAGGATTAGAAAACAAATGTTGCTCCCACTGACCTTCTGGTATATACATTGATCCATGATGATCTCTACAAATCCAAATGAAGAAATCACATCATGAAATTTTAAGTACTATTGCCGAGAGGCTTGTTTCAATCCATATATAGATCTCTTGAGCTTGCATACTAATTGCTCATTATTACTAGAGGAAAAACCTTCAGGTTGTTTCATATAAACCTCTTCCTCTAGATCTCCATTGAGAAATGCAGTTTTCACATCCATTTGTTGCAACTCTAAATCAAAATGTGCAACAAGTGCCATGATAATACGGAAGGAATCTTTCTTAGATACAGGAGAAAATGTCTCCTTGTAATCAATTCCCTCCCTTTGAGTGAATCCCTTAGCAACGAGTCTTGCCTTATATCGCTCAATGTTGCCTAACGAGTCTTTCTTGGTCTTAAAGACCCATTTGCAGCCAATGACTTTTACTCCATCAGGCAACTCAACAAGATCCCAGACTCCATTAACTGCCATAGAATTCATCTCATCTTTCATAGCATCATACCATAAATTAGATTCCTTACAATTTATGGCTTGTGAAAACATTTCAGGATTATTTTCAGCTCCAATGTTATAGTCCGACTCTTGAAGATACACAATATAGTCACTAGAAATTGCTGATTTCCTTTCTCTTATAGATCTTCTTAATGTTGTAACAACCTCCTCTGGAGGAGTTGATTGTTCAACTATCTCTGGTAACTCATGAGAGACTGGATCTACTAGTTTATTATCAGCAAATTGTAGAATTTCAACGACTGGTTGTATAATGCCCGTTTGGTCTTGAGGGGCACTATGAACGATAATCAGTCTGTCACTTGAAGTGGAAGGTTGAGCATCAGAATGCTCCCTTCAGGAATCATGCTTTGTAATTGATCACTCCCACTGATCAAGTCATTCTCAAGAAATTTGGCATTTCTCGATTCCACAATCCTAGTTGTATGAGATGGACAGTAAAATCTATATCCCTTGGACCTCTCGATATATCCAATAAAATACCCACTAATGGTCATAGGGTCCAGCTTTTTCTCTTGTGGATTGTATACTCTCACTTCACATGGGCATCCACATATGCGTACATGTCGCAAACTTGGTTTCCAACCTTTAAATAACTCAAATGGCATTTTAGAAACAACCTTGGTTGGAACTCGATTTAATATGTACACAGCCGCCTTGAGAGCTTCTGTCCACAAGGACTTAGGTAGTTTGGAGCTGCTAATCATGCTCCTCACCATGTCCATCAATGTTCGGTTCCTTCTTTCTGCTACAACATTCTGATCAGGTGAGTCAGGTAAACTGTATTGGGCAACAATCCCATGTTCTTGAAGGAACTTCGCAAATGGACCAGGCATTTGTCCATCTTCTGTGTATCTCCCATAATACTCACCTCCTCTATCAGATCTCACAATTTTGATTTGCTTTCCACATTGTGTCTCTACTTCTGCCTTGAATACCTTAAAGGCATCTAATGCTTCGTTCTTATTATGAAGTAAGTAGAGATACATAAATCGTGAGTAATCATCAATGAAGCAAATAAAGTATTTCGGACTATGAAAATCCATATCCGGACAACAAATGTCCGTGTGTATGATCTCTAATAGGTCTGAACTCCTCTTGGCACCTTTCTTTGACTTATTGGTCTGCTTGCCTTTAATGCAGTCCATGCAAGTATCAAAGTCAGTGAAGTCCAAAGTATTGAGTACTCTTTCATTCACTAACCTCTTGATTCTATCTATGGAGATATGTCCCAATCTCCGATGCCACAACATAGAAGAGTTATCATTTACAACACATCTTTTCATGCCAGCCCTAACATGCATTACATCATGAGTGGTATTATTTTGCAAATTAATATAGAAAAGACCATCAGACAAAGTACCATTCCCAATAAGTTCAGATTTATAATATAAACTGGAAGAAGTATCTGAAAAGTTGAAAGAATAACCAAAAGGTACAAGTCTTGAAACTGAAATTAAATTCCTAGAAAAACTAGGTACATAAAAGGTCCTTTCCAAATTTAAAACAAAACCACTACTAAGAACTAAAGTGCATGTCCCTATAGCTTCCACATGTGAGCGCATCTTATTTCCTGAAGAGATATACTGCTCACTTCCCACTGGCTTCCTTAAGTTTTGCATACCCTGCAAAGTATTGCAAATGTGGATTGTAGAACCAGAATCAATCCACCATGTGTTATAAATAATATTAGCCATATTAGATTCATAACAGACAAGTGAGATTGTTTTACCTTTCTTTTCAAGCCAAGTCTTGAACTTGATGCAATCCTTCTTCATGTGTCCCTTCTTCTTACAGAAGAAACACTTGGATTCCTTCTTAATATCAGATTGGAATGGTATTTTACTTTTACCCTTCTTCTTGGCTCGTGCCGATCCTTTCCATTTGTAGTCAGCATTGCACTTTCACCTAATTCCATCAACAGTCTACCCTCTTCTTGAACACACATGGCCAAAAGTTTATTGATTGACCATTTTTCCTTATGTGTGTTATAAGATATCTTAAATGGTCCATACTTTGTGGAAGTGTATTTAAAATATAGTGCACCAGAAAGGACTCAGACATTTCAACCTCAAGAGTCTTTAGTTGAGCTGCAATGTCCCTCATTTGCATAATGTGCTCACGCACACCTCTCACTCCAGTGAGCCTCAGGGATGACAACTTCAATATTAGGGTACTGGCAAGAGCTTTGTCTGAAGTACTAAATTGCTCATCAATAGCCTTTAGTAGCTCCCTGACATTCTTATACTTATAAACTGAACCACGTATACCAACAGAGATTTTTGCCTTTATGAACATTGTACTCAAGTGATTGGATCGCTCCCAACGTTCATAAATCGCAATCTCATTAGGAGTGCTGGTCTGAGTTACTGAAGGTGGTTCATCCTTCCTTATAGCATAATCAATGTCCATCCAGCCCAGATGAAGGAGAATTCTCTCCTTCCAAACCTTATAGTTATCACCCCTCAATTCAGGTATGTCACATTTTATTTCAGAGAAATTTACATGTTGCATAACTGCAAAATTTAAACATACATGCTTATTATCAAAAATTGAGGCTAATAAAATGCTTTACCAATGTAAATTATGCATTTAGAAACCAATGAATCTACTGAAATAAAATTTTCCTGTGGGCTAAAGCTCTAATTCAATTAGATTCACTTAAGTCTGTATGATAAAACTATCAAATTATGTTCCTTCTTTCTAATTCCTATGGGTAGATTAGAAAAATATAATTTGATATTTTATCTTAATTAATTATATAAATATAAAATAATGAATCTACTGACATAAAATTTGCTTGTGGGCTAAAGCTTTAATTCAATTAGATTCACTTAAGTCTGTATGATAAATCTATCAAATTATGTTCCTTCTTTCTAATTCCTGTGGGTAGATTAGAAAAATATAATTTGATATTTTATCCTAATTAATTATATAAATATAACAAAAATTCATATGGAATAAATTTTATTATATTATATAATTAATTACAATTAATGTCTATTATTTATGTGATTTATTAACTTTATTATATAATTTTATAATTAAGGATGCTGTGGCTACTCCTCAATTATTCAATTGTATTTATCACTTAGACATTATTTAAATTTTATGTTCAATTATGTCACTTAAGATGCATGCATAATTCATAAAATTTATACACATAAATTTTAAATATAATTGACATAAATAGGCCAGACTAATGGTCCAACCACTTAATGAACGAGCCAACAGCCCGTCATCCTCACCAAATTCTAATAGTTTAATTTAACCAAAAAATCTCTCAATCACCTCAAAAATAGTATGATCAGGACTGTCACACGATTCAGACTGAATGCACAGTCCAATTTGACGCAAACCAGATTGAGCCCATGGCTCAGCCTGCCCGCGTGGGCCAGGCGATGGGCCAGCCTGGCCCAGGCGCTGGCCGCTGGGCCAGCACCAGCCACCTGGCCCAAGCGGCTGGCCGCTAGGCCAGGCCCGCTGGCCCAGGTGTTAGGCCAGCAGCGCTGGCTGGCAGCCAGCGCTAGCGCCCAGGCGCTGGGCGCTGGCCGCTGGCCCCCCCTTTTTTTAATTAATTTTTTAATTTTCTGCACATTTTTCTGTAAGAGGCATTTTTTATCCATCCTCATTCCGTGCACATATCCAAAGCAAGGAAACCCATGTTTGCACATATCCAAAGCAAGGAAACCTTCCTCATGTCATGGTGATTTAATCGTGAGATATTTGGATTTATCTTTTATTCAAACTATATCCAAAAGGGTGAGTGAATAGATAAGTGCATGGCTATGGCATAAATCTTACTGATCAATCTCTTAAATAAAACTGAATTAAATAAACTAAATATTAAGAGTTTATCAGATCTAATGCCCTTTCAGATGATTCTTGATGACCTATTAACTCTCTCGGTATGCAGGTAGTTGGGTCAAACGCACCAAGGTACTACATCAGCCTCCCTTATTGGTACGTCCCTAATATCCCTACCGTACGCCCGTTGGGTGAAATAATCCAGGGTACTACCTTTAGCCTCCCCTTTGGACTATCCCTAAACGAGAGAATTAGAGATCAAGAATACCTTGTCCTCTTTATCAAATAAATCATATAAAGATTGTTTCATAGGGATTTTATCAGATCCATATATCAATAGAAACAATCCTAATAATCAAGACAGAGGTATTTTTAAACGCTCTGATACCAAATGATAGACTGAAATTAAATATATTGATCCCTATCATATATGCGGAAATATGGGACCAAATATTTATCCTAATTAATTAAGGAAAGATCGATAAATACCTCCAACCATTGCTATTAATTTTCTTCCAGATGAGGGTAAGGATCTTCCACACCTTGCAGTCTCTCTCAGCGATGGTGTAAACTTTCTCTCTATGAAACCAGGCGTAGGGACCTACCCGTTTTATAAACCTTTATGCCTTATCTGTCCATCACAGAGAGCGCCGCTTTAAACAGATATGGTTGAGGGATTCTTATCTCAATCGTGAATTCAAAATTTGAATTCACGCAATCCCTCAAGATCAGAATATAGGACCACCTTAGTCATATCTAACCGATACGCTTAATGGAGAAAAAACCAACACTTATCACTCTAGGGAAGGGAGTTCATGCAATGATATTTGTCCAAGGTATATAGGAAGAAAAAAAAATTGTAATATTTAAAGGATCTCTAAACGGATTAGAAGCAACTCTACGTTCATGAGAAACAAAAATAATGTTTCATCTAAGCTAGGATCTTTTAAACACAAACAATTGGTTTTGCCATCTCTGAATTATATTTCATATTAACATGTCCATCTCTAAATTATAGTTCATAGCTAATATATATTATTAACAAGGTCCCATGTAATATTCGAGGGAAAAAAGAGAGTACAAGTGAATGGCTGATTTGTTTCTACAAAACTTATATGCATACACTAAACCGAAGCATGGATTTTCCAATCTTGACTGGTCCTGGATTATTCTAAGAGATTTGTCTACATGAAAGAGAGATGCTAACTTCCAAGCCCACATATTTGTCCAGAGGCTATAGCTAATTCAAGGTTTCAGTGTTGCAAGTTTTTCTGAATAATATTTCCTCCTTCCTCCTTGCTTTTAGCATTTCTCATTGTAATGGAAATAATGACACTAGGCGAGAACTTGGTCCATCTTTGTCTCGGAATAGCTGTTACAAAATATATTGTTAGACTTGAAAGGCAAATGCATAGTATCACCAATTTAAATGACCATTTATCCATTAAAAACTATTCCAAGCCAGGTCAAAATATTATTTTATCATCTAAACAATGAAAACATCAACTAATGCTGTTCATCTCATCATTATCTTTTGTAACTCTCATCATTAACATGATATTAAATGAATGCCTTTGAAAATGGTATATAATAAATAAAATTATATTTTTAGTCATTGAAACTCTCGATCAAAAATTATTTTGATTTTAATTTTTTTAATTGTTATAATTTAATTTTTATGTTTTAAGAGTATTTTGGTCTTTAAATTTTTAGTTGATGGTTGTTATATTTTTATAATATTTAAAAAATAATAATTTCATAATGAATGAAAAAGAAATATGTTATATATTTATAGTTCAAATTCATCTGCTATCAATTAACTTAATTTTTTAAAAATTTTTAGACCATATAATTTTAACATGTTAACAGAATTAATTAGTTCAATAGGTAGGTTTGGGACATTACAAATGGTATCAAAGTTCATCCAAATGTGTATAAGGAAAAGACTACCATGAGATCATGGTAGAATCTTACCATGATGTGAAGATAAATTTTGATTCGATTCGATGTAAATTTTGGCTATGAGAACGTCGTATTATAAGATGAAAAGATCATAATATTTAAAAAATAATTTTACAGTTAATAAAAAATATATTATATTTATATTTATATTTATATTTATTTATATTTATAAATGTTGGCACAGATGGCAACCAAGAGGGGGGTGAATTGGGTTCTTAAAACAAAAACTTTTTTTTGAAATTAAATCAATTGATATCAAAGTATGCAAGCGGATGGAGTTAATCGAAGCTAAGCACAAGCAATTAAAGAAGAGAGAGATCAAAACACTACAAACACAAAGATTTTATAGTGGTTCGGTGTAACCAATACCTACGTCCACTCCCAAGCTTCACTTGGGTCCATACTATAATCCTCTTGATTACAGTCGAGTTATTTTACAAGCTCACAACTCAAACTTATTATTTTTTCCGGGATCACAACGAACTCAGCCGGTTTTCCGGGCTTACCAGCATAAAACCTAACCTCAAGCTATATCTAGCTTGACCCGAGGTATACCACCTCCACTAATTCAATCCCCCGATTGAATTAGCAATCAAATGAAATGAATTAAAGTTTACAATGACAAACAACTCCTCAAATGAGCGAATATGCAATATAAATAGACAGGGAATAGAAAAGCCTGTTTAAAGCGATTTGAATGTAGGCTTGGCTTCTTTTCTTCTTTTCCTCTTCTCCTTTGAAAGGTTGAATCAAACTCCAGCTCAGATTTCACCTAGGAATATGTTGTTGAGACGATGGAAAAAATAGGTTTTGGCTTCTTCTTTTCCTTTTTTGAAATCCTCCGAAATTGAACTTTGTAAGCCTTGGATTTCTTTTGAATCTTTCTTTAGAAGATGGGCGAGCTCACAGAGATTTCTCTTTTTGAAATTGCTCTCTTGAATATCTCGATTTTTTTTTGATCTTTCTCCCATTTTTTTTGTTCTCCATTCTTCTTTTAAACGGCCCGTTCTCCCCTTTTTATAGATTTTCTTTAATCTGAGATTAGGTGGAAAACTAGTCGTTATTTCTGTCCTTGGATTGCTCCTGTACACAAGAAAAATAGCCGTTAGAAATTAGGTGAGAAAATGTTACCGTTGGAGGCCGTTCTGATACTTTGAAAATCCATTTCTGTCAGGTTGGAGTCGCTCCAACTTTTCATGTGTCGGCTCCACTTCGTGTATCCAAAAATGGTAATAAAAGTTTTCGTTGAGGGGTCGGCTCCCGATAAGTTATGTGTCACATAGTTGTCAAACCCGGCCCGGACATTGACCCGGCCAAGGGCTTGGGTCACCAGGTCACTGGTTCAACCGTTGGGTCACTGGTTCAACCATCGATCAACTATATATATATATATATATATATATATATATATATATTAAATTAATTTTTAATAAAAAATTCAAGGTTAACATGATAATAAAACTAGTGACCCGAACCGGTTCGGGTTGGATTGACCGGTTCATGGGTGAACCGGCTGGGTTGACCGAGTTATTCTGGGTCACTTACACATTCGGTTTTATATTGAAACCGGACCGGCTTGGCCTTCGGGTCCTGGTTCAATCGGTCCAACCGGTCCAACCGGCCGATTTGGTCCGGTTCTGACAACTATGATGTGTCAGCTCCTCGCATCCCGGTGTCGGCTCCCGAAACAGAGGGTGTCGACTCTAAATATGGATCAAAATACGCTCTCTATGCTCAGGTTAGAGTCGGCTCCACTCATTCTAGGTGTCGGCTCCCGAATTACATGTGTGGCTCAAAAACTGACATAGAAAAGCATACTTTTGTCTCTCAGGTTGGAGTCGGCTCCCGACATCCATGTGTCGACTCCAGACCATGCCAAATTTTGAGAAATATTCTGATACGCCCATGTGTCGACTCCTGACTTATAGGTGTCGACTCCAAGGTCTGAACTTTTGAAAATTACAATTTGAAACTCATCTTAAAATCAATTTTGAGTGATATTTGAATTGTTAAACTTTCTTAATACCTGAAACACTCCATAAATTTGTCAGAAACAATGTGAATATACTCATGGCTTTTGTTAATCATCAAAATCAATAATTGGGTCAACAATCTCCCCTTTTTGATGATGACAAAAACATTGAGTATATGCATGATTAAGTTATCATAGTTAAGTTCCCCCTAAATGAGGTAGCTCCCCCTATGAAACTCAAAATAAAATTTTCTCTCCTTATATACCGTTTCATTTTGAAATTTCATTTCTCCCCCTTAATTTCATTTCTCTCCCTTTGAAAATCAAAAACTCATGCAATAATCAACTTAATCAAATTACTTAAGTGTTTTTAATGCATATACAATATCTTCTCTCCCCCTTTTTTGTTATCAACAAAAAGGTTAACATTCAACCACAAGTGAACTCATTGAATAAGACAATATTAATTCAAAGAAATTTCATTGCATCAAAAGATTTCAACATAAGCTTCATTACATCAAAACATTCCATTACATCAAAACATTCTATTACCTCAAAACATTACATCAAAACATTCTATCAAAACATTACATCAAAACATCATTACAATCAAAATATTCTATTACATCAAAGTGTAAAGCAAACTAAAACTTTAAAATCCAAACTGAAGCGTTTCTTCAGTCCTTCTAAGATCTTTTCCATTCCTTCCTTTTGAATCTTCATAAAATCATTTAAGCTTTTGAACCATGTCAGCTGCATCTCTTATATTCTCTTGTAGCTCTATATTGCTTCTAGAATATGTGTCAGAATCACCAGCAATGTCCTTGATCTTATCAAAAATATTCATTAAATCATATTTTAGGGCTTCAGAAGAAGTTCCAAGAGAGGATCCTATTTTGTTCACTTTGTCTTCTAAGGAGTAAAATGAATCTTTTAAACTCAAAGTCTATTTTCAAAACTATTATTCATCTTCTCTTCATGTTCAGCCAACAAAGTCTTCAATTGCTCTAATTGTAACTCAGAAAAACCAGAAGCACTCGGAACTGAAGCAGGCATAGGTGTCGGTGAAGGCTCTGGTCTGCTAGGCTCCGGTGAAGGATGTCTCATGGATGGTCCAGCTTCTGATGGTGCTGAAGCTCCAATCTCAGCTGCCCTATCCTCTGAATGACCTTTCCTTTCCCAGTTCCCATTGACCTTAATGAACCCCATGCGATGAACAGTAGCGATGCTGTAGTAATCTGTGTGCCTTAGGTTCTTTTTAGGTTCATTTTCTAAGATAACTACACCCTGACTTCGGAATGCTAAGGTTAGGATCATGCCATAGGGTAAGGAATATCTCTTCTTGCCACCAGCCTCTGCCATGTACCAAATCATCATGCCAGGTAGATTAATAGGCTGTCCAGTCAAAACACTATCCATGATCACAATGTCTCGCTCCGAGACATACTCGAACCTACCAGTCTTAGGGAATAAAATCGACTACAAATATTATGTAACAATCTAAGCTCAAGAGGCAACTGATTTGCCCTGATTTCCTCAAAATCAACAACATCTCTTCCTAACATCCTTGACAAAGCTCCTGACCTATCACTGTGAGAGTTCGCAATAGGTCCAAGAGTAGGAATCTCAAGAAGGTTTCCAAGAATCTCGGAAGTAAGATGTATCCTTTTTCCTCTTACAACACTTACTATGCCACCATCTCCTCTTGACAAATCTTGATAAAATTCTTTAACTAAAGCAGGATATGTAGGAATGTCTAAAGAACACACCTTTTCCCAACCAATTTCCTTTAGTTGTCGTCCAATAGCGAATCCCTCATCTTCAAAAAATCCGAAATTGACCTTTCTTCCCATTGTAATCATCCGTCCGGCTAGAGTGTCAATGTGTGGTGAAGGAGGTGAGGAAGGATCTGGAATCGCACTAGGAGTAGAGGACGAGGATGAAGAATCCGAAGATGGCGACGGTTGACGAATTGGGCATCTCGCCGTCCGTTTCCTCGTTGCCACCGGACCACCATAGATCGTTCCCCTTCTCTTAGGTGCCATGGAATCCTAGGGAATGATTAATTGAAGGAATCTCAAGTTTTGATAGGGTTTAGAGAGGATTTGGAGATGATTTGAGTAAGATTAGGTCGAAGAGGTGTCGACTGGCCCTAAATAGTCGAAAAGGGTCACTAGGTGTCGACTCCCGCAAAGTCGGGTGTCGACTCCAACTCGCTAAAATGGTTAGCGCCCGAACTGGAGTCGGCTCCTGCTAAAGCGGGTGTCGGCTCCAAGGTCCCTGACCGAGAGCGACACAGAAATAAGGTGTCGACTCCAAAGATTGAGGTGTCGACTCCAAGACAGATTCAAAAACAGATAAGAGTTTCAGAAATCCGAAACTCATCAAAATAAAAATCAATAAATATGATAAAAATCCTTGGAATATGGAGAATCAATTGGTTCAACAATCTAGATGAATTTTCCTTAAAATCATGAAGAAATTTCAAGATATTGAATGAAATCTAGATAATTGAACTTAAGGGTTTCGAGTCATTCCAACGGATCACAAATCCCTAACTCTCCTCTAAGATAACAAAATCTCTCTTCACTCAAAGGTTTTGTAAATATATCGGCTAATTGTTCCTCAGTATTAACATATTCTAGACAAATGTCATTATTAGCTACATGTTCTCTAATGAAATGATATCTAATTTCAATGTGCTTAGTTCTTGAATGTTGAATTGGATTTTTAGTTAGGTTTATTGCACTAGTATTATCACATCTAATAGGAGTTCTATCAAGTGTTATGCCATAATCTTCAAGTTGTCGCTTAATCCAAAGGATTTGAGCACAGCAACTTCAGCTGCAACATATTCTGCTTCAATAGTTGATAATGCAACCGAATTTTGCTTTTTGCTAAACCAAGAGATTAAGTTACTTCCTAAAAATTGACATGCTCCACTTGTACTCTTTCTATCTAGTTTACAACCAGCATAATCAGAATCAGAATAAGCAATCAAATTTAGTGTTGAGTCTCTAGAATACCATAAACCTACATTTTTGGTTCCACTCAAGTATCTTAGTATTCTTTTTACAGCAATTAAATGTGATTCTTTAGGTTCAGATTGATATCTAGCACATAAACAAACAGCAAACATGATATCAGGTCTACTTGCCGTTAAGTAAAGTAGTGATCCGATCATACCTCTATAATATTTTTGATCAACTGGCTTACCGTCTTTATCTTTGTCTAGTTTGCATGAAGGACTCATTGGTGTTCCGAGGGGTTTGATTGATTCCATCCCAAACTTTTTGAGGATTTCCTTTGTGTACTTTGCTTGGTTGATGAAGATTCCCTCTCTTTCTTGTTTGATTTGGAGTCCCAGGAAGAAATTGAGTTCTCCCATCATGCTCATCTCGAATTCACCCTGCATTAACTTAGCAAATTCTTGACACAAGAGATTGTTAGTAGCACCGAATACAATATCATCAACATATATTTGTACTACTAATAAATCTTATCTTTTCTTTTCAAAAATAGTGTTTTATCAACATTTCCTCTAGAAAAATCATTTTCGATTAGAAATTTGCTTAACCTATCATACCAAGCTCTAGGTGCTTGTTTTAAACCATAAAGTGCTTTGTGCAATTTAAAAACATGATTTAAAATTTATGATCTTCAAAACCAGGTGGTTGTTCAACAAAAACTTTCTCATTTATAAATCCATTTAAAAATGCACTTTTAACATCCATTTGAAATAAATTGATATTCATATGACATGCAAATGCAAGTAATAATCTAATTGCTTCTAATCTAGCTACAGGTGCAAAAGTTTCATCAAAATCAATTCCTTCTTCTTGATTATATCCTTTTGACTAATCTAGCTTTGTTTCTAATTACTATACCATTTTCATCTAATTTATTTCTAAATACCCATTTTGATCCTATAACTGAATGATCTTTAGGTCTATCTACAAGGGTCCAGACATTGTTCCTAGTAAATTGATTTAATTCTTCTTGCATAGCTAACATCCAATTATTATCTTTTTCAGCTTCTTCAATAGTTTTAGGTTCAATTTGAGATACAAATGCAAGATGATTATTGATGTTTCTCATTGATGATCTAGTTCTTACTCCTTGAGATGGATCACCTATAATTAATTCCTTTGGATGACCATAGGCATATCTCCAATCTCTAGGAAGATCTACATCATTATGATTAGTATCAACAACATCAACACTAGGAGATTCATCATCTTTAGCTTCTTGTTCATGATCTGAAGATACATCTATATTCAATTTTTCAATATCTCTCAAGTAAATTTGTATCTTCCTCATCATCAATCTTTTCCGAACTCGATGCTAAAGATTCATCAAAAACTACATGAATAGATTCTTCTACAATTAAGTTTCTCTTGTTAAACACTCTATAGGCTTTACTAGATGTTGAATATCCTAAGAATATGCCTTCATCTGATTTTGCATCAAATTTTCTAAGATTATCTTTACCATTATTATGAATGAAACATTTACAACCAAATGCATGAAAGTAACTAATGTTTGGTTTTCTATTGTTCCATAGTTCATAAGGAGTTTTCTTAAGGATTGGCCTAATTAAAGCTCTATTAAGAATGTAACATGCCGTGTTTATAGCTTCCGCCCAGAAGTACTTTGGGAGTTGGCTTTCACATAGCATGGTACGGGCCATGTCTTCTAAGGTTCTATTCTTTCTTTCTACAACTCCATTTTGCTGGTGTTCTAGGTGCAGAGAAATTATGATGGATGCCATTTTCAATGCAAAAGTTTTCAAATAAATGATTTTTAAATTCTGTGCCATGATCACTTCTAAGAGACACTATGGTGTTATTTTTCTCATTTGTGACCTTCTTGAAAAATTTCAGAAATATTGGGAAGGTCTCATCCTTATGAGCTAAAAACAATACCCAAGTGAATCTAGAATATCATCTACTATCACAAGACCATATTTCTTTCCTCCTAGACTAGTGGTTCTAGTAGGTCCAAAGAGATCCATGTGAAGTAGTTCAAGTGGCCTAGAAGTGGAAACAATGTTTTTAGTTTTGAAAGAGTTTCTAGTTTGTTTTCCAAATTGACATGCATCACAAACTTTGTTATTTTCAAAATCTAGTTGTGGAAGGCCTTTTACTAAATCCATTCTAATTAATTTTGAAATTAGGTGTGTGCTTGCATGACCTAATCTACGATGCCACAGCCATCCAATCTCATTCATACTAGCATTATCAGCAACTAAGCAATGATTACTAGTAGACAAATTGTCTAAATCAATCAAGTATACATTGCCATTTCTATTTCCAATAAATACAATGCTATTATCAATGGGATTAGAAACAGTGCAAATAGAAGCTTCAAATGATACTTTGAAACCTTTATCACACAATTGGCTAATACTAATTAGATTATGCTTTAAACCATTAACATATAAGACATTTTCAATAAATGTGGAGGGAGTTATTTGAATTTTACCAAACCCCATGATTTGGCCTTTGCCATTGTCACCAAACGTAACAACTCTCCTCTTTTGCTTTCAAGGGTGATGAATTGATCCTTGTCACCCGTCATGTGTCTTGAGCAGCCACTATCGAGATACCACTTTTGCTTTGATTTTGGCCGCAAGACACTCCTGCAAAATGATCAAGTCTTATATTTAGGTACCCAAGCCTTCTTGGGTCCTTCATGGTTAGTAGCAAAAAGGATTGTTCCTTTTGGAACCCATATTTTCTTTCCTTCAACATTTAATTTCTTGTTACTTTTTCTTGCATTACATTCATAAGATTTATGACCTTTCTTGTTGCAATTGTAACATGTAACATCATTTGTTTTCTTAACAAAGAAATTGTTTACAAATTTTTGTTTCATGTTTGGTCTATATCCTAATCCAGCTTATCAAAAACAGCCCGTTGATTACTTAAAAGTAAATTCAGTTTTTCAGAGCTATATGTAAATTTATCGACTATGTTCTTGTATTTTCAACTTCTTTCTTTAAGTTAAGGTTTTCATTCATGATCGATTCTTTTTCTTTTAGAAATCTCTCCTTTTCATCTTTTAAGTCCTTAACTTCAAGTGTTAATTCATTTTTCTCTTTACACAGATTTAAGTTTTTATTTTTCAAAAACTTTTTTTCTTTTTCAGAATTTTAAAATCATTGACTAATTCATTGAAAGCTTCATATAATTCATCAAATGTAAAATCATCATTGAGGGTTTCGGTACTTACCTCGTCGTCGTTGTTTGCCATGAAGCAAATGTTTGCAACTTCTTTTTGTTCCTCCTCGGAAGAGGATTCTTCGCTATCGCTCCATGTTGCAACATAAGCCTTCTTCTTCTTCTTGTAGGCTTTCTTCAATTGAGGACAGTCATATCTGAAATGCCCCGGTTTCTTGCACTCATAACATATTAAGGGCTCTTTTTCCTTTTCTTTGTCCTTTTCTTTCTCTTTCTCTCCTTCCATTTTTGTTCCAGACTTTTTCTTGTGGAAGGGTCTCCTTCTTTGCATGAATCTTTTGAATTTCTTTGCAAGGAGTGCAGTCTCCTCATCATCATCATTATCACTGCAGCTTTCCTCACTTTCTGCAGCCTTAAGAGCAATAGTTTTCTTCTTGACTTCTTCCTCTTGATGTTGTTTCATAGTCAGCTCATGGGTCATTAAGGATCCAAGTAGCTCCTCCAAAGGTAAAACATTTAAATCCTTGGCTTCTTGGATTGCAGTCACCTTCGCTTCCCATGATCTTGGAAGAGACCTAAGAATTTTATGCACAAGTTCAGAATTAGTATAAGTCTTACCAAGACTTTTCAAGCCATTTACAATATCAGTGAATCTTGTGTACATGCATGTAATTGTTTCAGTTTGATCCATGCTAAATAGTTCATATTTATGTACCAAAATATTAATTTTTGATTCTTTTACTTGATTAGTACCCTCATGGGTAACTTCTAATCTATCCCAAATTTCTTTTGCAGAAATACATGTAGAAATTCGATTAAATTCATTTGCATCTAATGAACAATACAAAACATTCATGGCTTTAGCATTGAGCTGAGCCAACTTCTTATCATGTTCATCCCATTCGGTTTTCGGTTTAGGAATCACCATGTTGTCTACTCTAATTGTGGGTGTGTGTGGACCATTAACTATGATTCCCCATAAGTCATAGTCAAGTGCTTGAATAAAAATCTTCATCCTAGCTTTCCAATAACCATAATTAGTTCCATTGAATAAAGGAGGTCGATTAGTGGATTGACCTTCTAAATAAGATGAACTAGCTTGAGCTGCCATTTGGATCTTTTGCTCTTGATCGTTAGACCAAATTCAAATGAGCACTTGCTCTGATACCAATTGTTGGCCCAGATGGCAACCCAAGAGGGGGGGTGAATTGGGTTCTTAAAAAAAAATTTAACTCTTTTTAAAATTAAATCGATTGATATCAAAGTATGCAAGCGGATGGAGTTAATCGAAGCTAAGCACAAGCAATTAAAGAGAGAGAGAGAGAGATCAAAATACTACAAATACAAAGATTTTATAGTGGTTCGGTGTAACCAACACCTACGTCCACTCCCAAGCTCCACTTGGGTCCACACTATAATCCTCTTGATTACAGTTGAGTTATTTTACAAGCTCACAACTCAAACTTGTTGTTTTACCCGGGATCACAATGAACCCAGCCGATTTTTTGGGCTTACCAGCACAAAACCCAACCTCAAGCTATATCTAGCTTGACCCGAGGTATACACCTCCACTAATTCAATCCCCCAATTGAATTAGCAATCAAATAAAATGAATTAATGTTTACAATGACAAACAGCTCCTCAAATGAGAATATGCAATATAAATAGACATGGAATAGAAAAGCCTGTTTGAAGCGATTTGAATGTAGGCTTGGCTTCTTTTCCTCTTCTCCTTTGAAAGGTTGAATCAAGCTCCAGCTCAGATTTCACCAGGAATATGTTGTTGATAAGATGGAAAAAATAGGTTTTGGCTTCTTCTTTTCCTTCTTTGAAATCCTCCAAAATTGACTTTGTACGCCTTGGATTTCTTTTGAATCTTTCTTTAGAAGATGGGCGAGCTCACAGAGATTTCTCTTTTTGAAATGGCTCTCTTGAATATCTCAATTTTTTTGATCTTTCTCCCATTTTTTTGTTCTCCATTCTTCTTTTAAACGGCCTGTTCTCCCTTTTTATAGATTTTCTTTAATCCGAGATTAGGTGAAAAACTAGCCGTTATTTCTATCCTTGGATTACTCCTATACACAAGAAAAATAGCCGTTAGAAATTAGGTGAGAAATGTTACCGTTGGAGGCTGTTCTGACACTTTGAAAATCCGTTTCTGTCAGGTTGGAGTCGGCTCCAACTTTTCATGTGTCGGCTCCACTTTGTGTATCCAAAATTGGTAATAAAAGTTTTCGTTGAGGGGTTGGCTCCCGATAAGTTATGTGTTGGCTCCCCGCATCTAGGTGTCGGCTCCCGAATTCCATGTGTCGGCTCCAAAAACTGACGCAGAAAAGCATACTTCTGTCTCTCAGGTTGGAGTCGGCTCCCGACATCCATCTGTCGACTCCAGACCGTGCCGAATTTTAAGAACTATTCTGATAGGCCCATGTGTCGACTCCTGACTTATAAATGTCGACTCAAGGTCTGAACTTTTGAAAATTATAATTTGAAACTCATCTTAAAATCAATTTTGAGTGATATTTGAATTGTTAAACTTTCTTATTACTTGAAACACTCCATAAATTTATCAGAAACAATATGAATATACTAATGGCTTTTGTTAATCATCAAAATCAATAATTGGATCAACAATAAATTATATAATTTTAATTAATTAACAAAGTTAATTGAACTAATAGATGGGCTTAAATGTTATATTTTTAAGATTCATAAAACAACTCGGTGGCTGACTGAATTGCGGCCTCGATGGCTTATCGTTTTGGGGTTTGAATTTAGAAGCAGAGTGACTATGTTCTTTTGTACTTAAATATATTTTGTTTTTTGATCTATCTAGGCTGACTCGCACTAAATCAATGTGATCACCGTTTGTACTTAAAAAAAAAAGACTTGAGTGGTCGGCTCTCCCAAAAAGGAAAAGAAAGAGCTTTTTTCAAAGGAAGAACGTTGGGAGCTAGAGAAACCCGACAGAATAAATTAACAAAATATCTCGTCCCTGCAACAGTTTCTCATAAGGATGTTCGTTCTCAATGTTTTATATACAATTAATTTAAATTAATAAATTATCTAATATATCAACTTAACTATTAAGTATTAACTTATCATATATCATAAACAATAATTTATATATTTTTATAAAAATATGCTAGCTATTTTATTAATTTTAAATAACTTTATATAATAAAATATGAAACTTATAATATTTTTAAAAGATGAAAAATAAAATTGTAACTATCAAGCAAAAGAATCAAAATAATTTTTCAATGAATATTTAAGAATTAAAAGTATATTTTGATCTATATAATATAAATAAAATATTCATACGAGTCATTATTTTAAATATGAGAACCCATTAGGTTGGGCACCATCAAGGAAGCATGGGTGTTTTATTCACTACCAAAAATCAACCCTTGACAGCGCATCGGTGCACCTTTTTTCTAGGCTTGATCCAGCGAGATATGTAGAGGTGTATCCATCATCAGGATGCTACAAGGGTTTACACAGCACATCAGATCTGGTTATCTCGGAACTGACTTATTTTCACTGATGAGCCTGCACCTCTCCACAGGATAGTCAGGACAGCCATCTTTTTATCAGCATATAGTTCTTGATTCTAACAACTCTGGCCTCTAGGGCTCCCTTCCCTTACTGTCATGGCAGTGCATCAGTGCACGGTCTTTATTTCTTGGGAGCCCCTACCTCTAGGCTTTGTTAAAATCAACTTTGATGGGAGTGTTCAAGGCAGACTTGACAGATCGGGTTTTGTGATTCGAAGGTCTGATGGAGCTATGTTGGCAACAAAGGGATTCGGCTTTCTTAACTCCTCTGTTCCTTTTACCGAGTTGTATGCTACTTGGGCTAGTATTTTCTATGCCATTCATAGCGTTGGCGTCCGCAATCTTGTAATCGAGGGGGATTCTATTATTGTTATACGCGGGCTTTCGATAGAATTCTTTGATCATTTACCAATCAACCCCTTGATTCACGATATGAGGTCTACCCTTTAGAAGGCTTGCAACGCTCAGATTTGATATATCTACCCCGATGACCCATAATTTTTGGAGCAAGAAAACCTATGTTCTTTTGTTCTCATATAAATTTTGTTTTCAAATATATCAGATTTGATCTACCCTAAAATAATATGATTTATTTTTAGATATATCAGATTTGATCTATCCTAAAATAATATGATCAGCCATATGTAAATAAAAATAACCTTTGATTATCCTTTCCGGTGGGCCATGGTCTAAAGAAACTATGTGCCGTCTCTCTAGGAAAACCCTCATCTACCATATCCTCAGCATCTGTTACCATCATTCACTTTCAAGGCCTTTGTTTCCAATGAGCTTATTTAATTAAATGGCTAACCAACGTTATAGCCCCCGGTATGCTGGAAAACATGGTGCCCGTAGCTGCAATACCAGCGGCAGCTCTCCCCCGGTTTTTTCCCTCTCCTCCTCTTCTTATACCACCATTCCTCCTGCTTTCCGCCACTTCATTCTCCTCTCCAATCTCATCAGACGCGCCCAGGCGAACGATTTTCTTGCACTGAAATCTTCTTTAGATTCACAATAGTATCAAGGAGATGGGCTCTGCGAGCAGGGCTTCTTTGATCGTGGCAGCGAGCGTGGGGGCAGTGGAAGCTCTCAAGGACCAAGCAGGGCTCTGCCGGTGGAACTATGCCATCAGGTCTCTAAACCAGCGGGCGAAGAACAGCATGGGTTCCTTCTCAGAGGCCAGGAGGTTGTCCTCTTCTTCTTCTTCTTCTAACATTGATAGGAGGAAGGAAGGGAGAGGACTGATGAAAAGGCCCGGCAATCGGAGGAGTCGCAGAGGAAAACAATGTACTTGAGCTGTTGGGGTCCCAATTAGAAACTTAGAAGCAAGGGAGATCCAAAATAGGCATCTCTAATGACTTTCTCTGTTAATTTGTAGTCCACGATACTTGTAGCTATAAATCTGACAATATAAGGATATCTTTTGCAATAAAGCCTTGTGATTTTCTTCTTGTTTTGATTATGGATGGGTACGTTGGAGTCTCAACAGGGAGAAAAAGACGGAGAGACGAGAGAAGAGAACCCTTTTAATTGGCTGCAAAAAGCTGAGTTGAGGCAGGAAGGAGCCGATGATAAGACATACCGTAATCTCGACACTAGCGGAAGTAATAGATCATCGATCGTCGGGGACTACCAGAGTCTCCTGTGTGTTCACGCCTTAAGCCGCAGCACCGGTGAGGAAGAGCCTTTGATGACCCTTGGATGCGTCTCTCACTCAGAAGACCTATGGTTGAAGACACCTTCGGTCTTCTATTTAAAGACGGCTATCACCAGCAGATAAGCCAGAGGGTTAACTTACGAAGCATCCCTCATAATCCGAAGAGTCCCAGAGTTACGAAGAGACTCCAGGGACTCTTGAAATATCGTGTGGACGAATTAATAGCACCCAGGCCAACAATCTCACTCGTCCACACAGGAACATTATAACCTCAACTCTCTCAACTTGTAGTGCGGTGGGGTGTGCGACCCGACGAAACTCACACATAGTGACACATAGCGGATAAACTGCAGTAAGTTAATAAATAACTAACGCAGTAAACATGAATACAATCCAATCCCGTCTGTGTCCTAGATAATCCGATCACAACTGATCAAGCACTCTCAATCCCTCAAGAGATCTACCCTGAGCAGCACTTGAAAAACACAAAGTCATAATGTTGGTATCCATAATCATATGCAACTCATTCATATGATTGCCCGGGCAATGGATCACAAACATAAGGTGTGCTCGCGAATAACCTTCCTTGAACACTCATACCAGTCCATCTTTATCCAGTTAACTTCTAGGATTGTCTCATGTGGCCGTATCAATTCCATGACCCTGGAGGACAAGGCTAAGGAAGTCATACTGAACTCCAACTTCATGATATAGCTTCAAGTCCAAGGACACTACATAGTTGTAAGGCTCACATGGTAACAGAGAGGGAATATATCACGTTACTCCTTACTAGGTCGTCTTAAGCACATGTAACATAATACATGTTACGGTAGAGCTCCCACTCAATGGGCCATGTCATACTCAAGCACTGTACGAACACAAGTCCAGGCATCACAAAGTTTTCTGACTCGAGCACAATTTAATGCTCCAAGTTCGGCTACAACAGACTTAGTACAATTTAGTGGACGTATCAAAATGCATACATCATGTATGTATGTACACCGTACTCGACTCTCCTGAGTCTCATCTCAGTCCACACTGAGGCGACTATTATTATAATCTATTCAGTTATAATATATGTAGCCCATTTTGTAACTTATGCATTCTGCAACTCATGCATTGCTACTCAAGCATCTATAATGGCTACATTAGTCTCATCCTGCCCACTACAAAAGTGTAAGGGCGATCACCCGTGTGAGTGGGCTGATCTAAGCATGTGACATTTATACACATATGTGCCTATAAATATGAACTCATCATAATAATGAAAATAAACATTTTATAAATTTTAACACATAGTCATTGATGTCCATACAATCCCTGTCTGACAACAAAAGAACAGATACAAACTCCTACATAAGTCTGAAACATATCACGGTCTGTCACACTCTATACAGACCAAGACCCCTCACATGAGCCTGGAACACATCCCTAGAATAGGCTTCGTCAGAGGATCAGCCAGCATCCTGCTAGTAGAGATATGCTATAGGATAACTTTCCCTGCTTGACCATGTCTCTAATGAAGTGATATCTGATGTCAATATGCTTGGTCCTTCCATGGTACTTAGGACCCTTAGCATATTGTAATGCTGCCATACTATCAAAACTAATCTGAATAGCCTCATGTGGAGTAGCTGATATCTCAAGTCGCCTCAAGAACCTCCTCAGCCACATAGCCTCCTGGACAACAGCCGAACAAGCAATATATTCGGCTTCCATGGTGGACAGGGCGGTACAGCTTTGTTTCTTACTGCACCAAGTGATAGCTCCACCTCCAAAGATAAACACATGTCCTATAGTGGATCTATGCTCATCCCTATCACCTGCCCAATCAGAGTCACAAAAACCCTTTAATCTCAAATCACCACCCTGATAGCATAGGGTGAGATTGGCAGTACCATGAAGGTAACGAAAAGTCCTTTTAACTACAACCCAATGAGCAAGTCCTGGATTACTTTGGTATCGGCTAACCAAGCCGACTGCAAAGCAAATGTCAGGGCGAGTACACAACATGGCATACATCAAGCTCCCTACTGCACTAGCATAGGGGATCCTGCTCATCTTTTCTCGCTCCTCATCAGTTCTAGGGCACTGATCGATGCTTAAAGTACAACCCTTCTCTATTGGGGTATCAATGGGTTTAGAATAGTGCATTCGGAATCGTTCTAAGACTTTCTCAATATACGTTTCTTGTGACAAACCAAGAAACCTCTTAGCACGATTCCTTAGGATCCTCACTCCCAGTACAAAATTCGCCTCACCCATATCCTTCATCTCAAAGACAGAGGACAACCACTCCTTAGTGGCATTGATCACTCCAATAGAACTCCCAGCAATTAGGATGTCATCTACATACAACGCCAAGATCAGAATCCCATCTGATTTCTTAATGTACACACAGTGGTCCTCCTCAATCATATCTAAGCCAATCGATGTAATGGCTTCATGAAACTTGAGGTACCATTGCCTAGATGACTGCTTGAGACCATATATAGATCTTCTAAGGCGGCACACTTTGCCCTCCTGTCCTTTGGTCACAAAGCCCAAGGGTTGATCCATATAGATCTCTTCATCCAGGCTTCCATTAAGAAATGCTGTTTTAACATCCATTTGATGTAGCTCCAAATCTAAATGGCTACAATAGCTAGGATCAGGCGAATAGAGGCAAATCTCACCACAGGAGAAAATGTCTCCTCAAAGTCTACACCCTCCCTCTGGGTATAGCCCTTCGCACAAGACGAGCTTTGTACTTATCAATTGACCCATCAGCCTTGCGCTTTATCTTAAGAACCCACTTATTTCTATAGATTTGCACCCAGGCGGAAGGTCTACCAAGTCCCACACATGATTCTTGGCCATCGATACCATCTCATCTTCCATAGCAGCTTGCCACTCACAATGAGCAGGTGAATTGAGCGCTTCTTCAACAGAAGCAGGCTCATCTGGATCCAACGGAGTGCAGAGAAACACATTCCCTTCGATCCAAAATGTCGTCGTGGAATATGACCACGTTTGCTTCTCCGTAACTATGGATCTGGACCCTGAAGACCGCTCTCAGGTGGTGCATCAACCCTCATAGGTGAGCTCCTACTAGGCTCAGCTTGTGCGCTTCCACTGTCTGGTGCGACACTCCACTGGTCTAGCATTCCCACTATCTGTGGCGATCTCTGAGATAGGTCGAAAATCTCCTTCCTCGCCAGAGATAGTAGGAAGGTCCTCCTGTAACTCATACAGAGACAGGTCCTTTCTAATTTCACCAATGCTCGGAATTCATTCTCTAGAAACTCCACGTCTCTGGACTCCACTTCAGTCAACCCTCCATCAGGATGTGCACCATACATCACGTAACCCTTCGAATTCTCAGGGTACCTGATGAACACCTTTTTGCTGGCTTTAGGACCCAGCTTTCCCAACTTATGGAGGCGTTGTGAACATATCCTGCTGAGCCCCAAGGGCGCAAATGATCCACAGAGGGTCGCTTGCTATGCCATAACTCATATGGAGTGGAGGGTACCGTTTTACTAGGGACACGGTTAAGGATGTAGGCAGCAGTCAACAACGCATCTCCCCAAAAACTGATTGGAAGATTGTCTTGCGCCATCATCGACCTAACCATGTCTAGTAAAGTCCTGTTGCGATGCTCGGCAACTCCATTCTGTTGCGGTGTCCCAGGAATGGTAAGCTGCCTGCAAATCCCCTTTTTCTCACAGAGCCGCTTGAATTGCTCAGATAGATATTCGCGACCTCTATCAGTCCGGAGAGTCTTCAAAGACCTCTCCTTCTGATTTTCTACCTCAGCTAAAAATCGTCTGAAACAATCCAGCGCTTCATAGCGGTGGAGATCAGGTACACATACCCAAATCGCGAAAAATCATCTATAAATGTGAGGAAATAGGAAGCGCCATGTCGCACCTTGACACTCATGGGTCCACAGATATCAGAGTGAACTAGCTCTAATGGATGAGAGGCCCTAGTAGCCTTACCAAAAGGCTTTCTTGTTGCCTTTCCTGCTAGACAAGACTCACACACAGGTAGACTTATCTTGGTAAGAGGGCCTAATAGCCCAGCTTTAGCCATACGTGCCATCCTATCTTGGCCCACATGACCAAGTCTGGAATGCCAAAGAAAATTATCATCACATGCAGGAATAGAAGCACAAGAAAAAGAGGAGTAAGAAGCACACAATTCAACATCAAGTCTAAAGAACCCTTGTGACAAATATCCATAAAAGGACAAAACACCATCCAGATAGACTGACATACGTCACCAGAAAAACTAAAAGTGTAACCAAGTGCCAACAGGCAAGAACAGAACAAAGATTACACCGGATAGAAGGGACATACAAAACGTCATGTAGGATCAACACATGTCCACCACGAAGCGTAACACGATATGCTCCTACACCCAAAACCTGCTCACGCAGACCATTCCCAAGCACGACAAACTGGGTATCTACAGGTATCCGGTGAAAATCCACAAAACCAGCTCGATCTCGTACTATATGTTTGTTTGCTCCCAAATCTACAATCCAATCGGGGAGCTAGTCAGCAACTAATGCATATGAACAAACATAGAGAGAGCTTAATATGGAGCATACCTTCTTTGGCTCAGTGCAATCACGAGCAAAATGGCCTTTAGCTCCACAATTGTAGCACTTAATCTTTGTCACATCTCTCTTGCCCCCTCGACGTCCTCTCTTAGGTTTGGCCATAGTTTTTCCTTTATATCCCTGAGTACTGTTGTTACTTGCCTTTCCCTTCTTTTTGTTCTTGGGCCTCGAAGACCCATCAGTAACCACATAGCCGAAGGAAGGGAAGTCTCAATGTGCTTAGCCTCTAGCTCAAGGTGACGAGCAATATCCTCAAAAGTCTTGATGTGCTCACTATGAGTCATCAAGAGCTTCATCTGACTCCACTAAGGGTCAGGCAGCGAACGAATCACTGCTAGGACATGTTGCTCATTAGTAAGGTCAACTCCAGCAGCCTTCATATCCCTAATCATGTTTTCCATCACACAAAGGTGGGTCAACATGGAATGATCGGGATCCTTGACATGCTATATGAATCTAAGGTTCAAGGCACGTAGCCTTGTGGCCGAAGTTTGACCAAACCTGGTCTTAAGCTGGTTCCACATATCTTGAGCAGTCTGGCAATGCTCAAAGTTGCCAATAAGATCATTGTGCATGCTGCTCAACATAGTAAAACGTGCACAATGATCTTTCTTGACCCAATTGTCATAGGCTTCCCGAACAAGGCGATGTTGCTCAGTAGTGCCAAGCGCTGGTGGTGTCATACAAGTTGTCAGGGTCTCCAAGACTTCTAAGTCATTCAGCAGGTATTGGATTTTCCTATGCCACATATCATAGTTTTGTCCATCTAACTTCTCACCTTTGTTGAGATCAGCTATCACAGATTTGGAGGCCATCATTGCATTTAGTCAAGCAAGGTATGGACATTAGGCACATATCAGTGTATACTGATATCAAGAAAAATAATCAAATTACAAATGCTCCTTCTTATAAATGAGATCGAAAATTTTGCTAAGCTCATAATCATCACTCATTTAATAAGATAGAATACTAAATCCGATAATTTTTCATAGAACATATCTATATTGTCCACAAAATAATGTTAGAACAAATCCAATGAATCATATATTTATGCACCAAATCATAAATAAACATGCTCGCAGAAAATTCATAGCATTTGACATAAATTCCCCTCATGCACTAAGCATAAAAAATTATGTCAACAATAATAACATGCAGATTTATGCATAAATCATATGCAGCCAGAAAAAAATGCACAGGAAAAATCTACTTTCTTACCGTCTTCATCTTTGTCTAATTTGCATGAAGGACTCATAGGTGTTCTAAAGGGTTTGATTGATTCCATTCCAAACTTCTTGAGAATTTTCTTTGTATACTTTGTTTGGTTAATGAAAATCCCTTCTTTGCTTTGCTTGATTTAAAGTCCTAGGAAGAAGTTGAGTTCTTCCATCATGCTCATTTCAAATTCACCCTGCATTAACTTAGCAAACTCTTGACACAAGAAATTGTTAGTAGCACCGAATACAATATCATCTACATATATTTGTACTACTAATAAATCTTTGTCTTTTCTTTTCAAAAATAAATTTTATCTACATTTCCTCTAGTGAAATCATTTTCAATCAGAAATTTGCTTAACCTATCATACCAAGCTCTAGGTGCTTATTTTAAACCATATAGTACTTTGTGCAATTTAAAAACATGATTTGGAAATTCATGATCTTCAAAACCAGGTGGTTGTTCCATAAAAACTTCCTCATTTATAAAACCATTTAAAAATGCACTTTTAACATCCATTTGAAATAAATTTATGTTCATATGACATGCAAATGCGAGTAGTAATCTAATTGCTTCTAATCTAGCTACAGGTGCAAAAGTTTCATCAAAATCAATTCCTTCTTCTTGATTATATCCTTTTGCAACTAATCTAGCTTTATTTCTAATTACTATGTCATTTTCATCCAATTTATTTCTAAATACCCATTTAGATCCTATGACTGAATGATCTTTAGGTCTATCAACTAAGGACCATACATTATTCCTAGTAAATTGATTTAATTCTTCTTGCATAGCTAGCATCCAGTTACTATCTTTTTCAGCTTCTTCAACAGTTTTTGGTTCAATTTGAGATACAAATGCAAGATGACTATTGATATTCCTCATAGATGACCTAGTTCTTACTCCTTGAGATGGATCACCTATAATCAATTCCTTTGGATGACCATAGGCATATCTCCAATCTCTAGGAATATCTACCTCATTATGATTAGTATCAATAACATCAATCCTAGGTGAATCATCATCTTTAGCTTCTTGTTCATGATCTGAAGATACATCTATATTTAATTTTTCAATGCCTCTTTCTAATATGTTTGTATCTTCCTCATCATTAATCTTTTCTGAACTTGATGCTAAAGATTCATCAAAAACTACATGAATAGATTCTTCCATAATTAATGATTTCTTGTTAAATACTCTATAGGCTTTACTAGTTGTAGAATACCCTAAGAATATGCCTTCATCAGATTTTGCATCAAATTTTTCAAGATTATCTTTACCATTATTATGAATAAAATATTTACAGCCAAATGTATGAAAATAACTCATGTTGGTTTTCTATTATTCCATAATTCATAAGAGTTTTCTTAAGAATTGGCCTAACTAAGGCTCTATTAAGAATGTAACATGCTGTGTTTATAGCTTCCACCCAGAAGTACTTTGGGAGTTGGCTTTCACATAGCATGGTACGGGCCATGTCTTCTAAAGTTCTATTTTTTCTTTCTACAACTTCATTTTGTTGTGGTGTCCTAGGTGCAGAGAAATTATGATGGATGCCATTTTCAATGCAAAAGTTTTCAAATAAATGATTTTCAAATTCTGTGCCATGATCACTTCTAAGAGACACTATGGTGTTATTTTTCTCATTAGTGACTTTCTTGAAAAACTTCAGAATATTGAGAAAGTCTCATCCTTATGAGCCAAAAATAATACCCAAGTATATCTAGAATAATCATTTACTATCACAAGACCATATTTCTTTCCTCCTAGACTAGTAGTTCTAGTAGGTCCAAAAAGGTCCATGTGAAGTAGCTCCAGTGGCCTAGAAGTAGAAATAACATTTTTAGATTTGAATGAATTTTTTGTTTGTTTTCCAAATTGGCATGCATCACAAATTCTGTTATTTTCAAAATCTAGTTATGGAAGACCTTTTACTAAATCCATTCTAATTAATTTTAAAATTAGGTGTGTGCTTGCATGACCTAATCTACGATGCCACAGCCATCCAATCTCATTCATACTAACATTATTGGCAACTAAGCAATGATTATTAGTAGACAAATTGTCTAAATCAATCAAGTATACATTGTCATTTCTGTTTCCAATAAATATAATGCTATTATCAATGGGATTAGAAACAGTGCAAATAGAAGCTTCAAATGATACTTTGAAACCTTTATCACACAATTGGCTAATACTAATTAGATTATGCTTTAAACCATTAATATATAAGACATTTTCAATAAATATGGAGGGAGTTATTTGAATTTTACCAAACCCCATGATTTGGCCTTTGCCATTGTCACCAAACGTAACAACTCCTCCTTTTTTGCTTTCAAGGGTGATGAATTGATCCTTGTCACCAGTCATGTGTCTTGAGCAGCCACTATCGAGATACCACTTTTACTTTGATCTTTTGGCCACAAGACACTCCTACAAAATGATCAAGTCTTATATTTAGGTACCCAAGTCTTCTTGGGTCCTTCATGGTTAGTAGCAATAAAGATTGTTCCTCTTGGAACCCATATTTCTTTCCTTTACTACTTAAATTTTTATTAATTTTCTTAAATTACATTCAAGGCTTTGTGTCGCTTTTTGTTACAACAATGACATGAAACTTCATTTTTATCTTGTTCTTTTCCAAAGAAGTGTTTGACATACTTTTGTATTATGTTAGGCCTATAACCTAATCTAGCCTTATCAAATATAGCTCTTTGATTACTCAATAATACATTAAGTTTTTTAGAACTATATGTAAATTTATCAACTATATTTTTATATTTATCAACTTCCTTCTTTAATCTATCATTTTCATTGGAAATTGATCCTTTTTCTTCAATCAAAACTTCATTTTCTGATTTCAATTTTTCAACATCATGAGTAAAATTATCTTTTTCTTTGACAAGATTTAAATTATCGTTTTTCAAAGATTTGTTTTTCTTTTTCAAAGCTTTAAAATCATCAACTAGTTTATTGAATGCTTCAAACAATTCTTCAAAAGTAAAGTCATTAGCTTCGGTACTTACCTCATCATCCTCATTTGCCATAAGACAGATGTTTGCAACTTCCTTTTGTTCCTCCTCGGAAGAGGATTCATCGCTATCGCTCCATGTTGCAATGTATGCCTTTTTCTTCTTCTTGTAGGTCTTTTTTAGTTGAGGACAATCATATCTAAAGTGCCCCAGTTTCTTACACTCATAGCAAATTAGAGGGTCTTTCTCTTTGTCTTTGTCCTTGTCCTTTGCTTTATCTTTTTCGCCTTCCATCTTAATTCCTGATTTCCTTTTATGCAAGGGTTTCCTTCCTCTAATGAATTTCTTAAACTTTCTAGCAAGAAGAGCTGTCTCATCATCATCTTCATCCTCACTACTGCTTTCCTCAATTTCTGCAGCCTTAAGAGCTATAGTTTTCTTCTTTTTAACTTCTTCCTCTATGTGCTGCTTCATGGTTAACTCATGGGTCATTAGTGATCCAAGTAGCTCCTCCAAAGGTAAAGTGTTGAGGTCCTTGGCTTCTTGGATTGCTGTCACCTTTGCTTCCCATATCCTTGGAAGTGACCTAAGAATTTTACGAACTAATTCAAAGTTAGTGTAGGTCTTGCCAAGACTTTTTAGACCATTTACAATATCGGTGAATCTAGTATACATGCATGCTATAGTTTCAGTTTGTTTCATGCTAAACAATTCATACTTATGAACAAGAATATTAATCTTAGATTCTTTAACTTGATTTGTACCCTCATGGGTAACCTCTAATCTATCCCATTTTCTTTTGCGGAATTACATGTAAAAATACGATTAAATTCATTTGCATCTAAGGAACAATATAAAACATTCATGGCCTTAGCATTGAGTTGAGCTATTTTTCTATCATTATCATTCCAATCCCTTTCGGGCTTAGGAACAATAGAACCATCAATTTGTGTGTGGGTGTGCTAGGTCCATTAATTATGACACTCCATAATTCATAATCTGAAGCTTGAATGAATATCTTCATCTTGCTTTCCAATATGAATAGTTGGATCCATTAAACAAAGGGGGTCTATTAGTAGAATGACCTTCGGCGAATGAAGATCCAGCTTGAGCTACCATTTGGATCTTTAGCTCTAGATCGTTAGATCAAACAGGAAGTGAGCACTTGCTCTGATACCAATTGTTGTCCCAGATGACAACCCAAGAGGGGGGGTGAATTGGGTTCTTTAAAAATTTAAATTATGTTTTGAATTAGATAGAATGATGCCAAAGTATGCAAGTGAATGGAGTTAATCGAAGCTGAGCGCATGCAGTTAAAGAAGAGAGAGAGAAATCAAGACACTACAAACACGCAGATTTTATAGTGGTTCGGTGTAACCAACACCTACGTCCACTCCCAAGTAGCACTTGGGTCCACACTATAATCTCCTTGATTACAGTCGAGTTGTTTTGCAAGCTCACAACTCAAAACTTGTTGTTTCACCGGGATCACAATGAACCCAGCTGGTTTTTTGGGCTCACCAGCACACAACCCAAAACACAAGCTGTCCTTAGCTTGTCCCGAGGTATAGTACCTCCACTAATTCAATCCCTTGATTGAACTAGCAAACAATAATAAAAATAAAGTTTTACAACACAAGATAGCTCCTTAAATGAGCAAATATTCAATTTAAATAGACAAGGTTAGAAAAGCCTGATTGAAGCTCGTTGAATGTGTGCTTTTCTTCTTTTCTTCTTTTCCTTTTTTCTCTTGAAGGATTGAATCAGGTCTCAGCTCAGATTATTCACTGCAAGCTCGGATGAGAAGATGAGGATTTGGGGATTTTGCTCTTTTTCTTCTTGAGGTGGAAATCTCCTTGATTTTCTCTAGAAAAACTTCTGGATCTCTCCTTTGGACTCTTTGAGATTGATGGATTTGCTCTTTGAGTTTTTCCTCTGTGTTTTCTTCCTTGAGATCTTTTCGGATTTCTCTTTGTTTTTCTCGTCTCTTTTTATTTTTCTTCTTTTTCCCTTTTTATAGATCTCTTAATCTAGGTTTAAGTGGAAAAACTAGCCGTTGGAGATGTTTGATTCTTCTACACACAAAGAAAATAGCCGTTAGAGGTTAGGTGAGAAGAAATATTACCGTTGGAATCCGTTCTGACAGATAAAAAGTCCGTTCCTGACAGGTTGGAGTCGGCTCCAACTTTTCAGGTGTCGGCTCCATGATGGGTATCCAAAAATAGAAAGTAAAAGTTCGTTGAGGAGTCGGCTCCGAAAAAGTTGAGTGTTGGCTCGCCGCTTTCGGGTGTCAACTCCGGAATCCATAAGGTGTCGGCTCCAGAAATGCTCAAAATAACACACTCTCTGTTCTCAGGTTAGAGTCGGCTCCAGAGACTGTAAGTGTCGGCTCCCGAAATCTAGGTGTCGACTCCTAAAATCTAGGTGCTGACTCTGAAAACTGAAACAGAATACGCTTTTCGGTGTCTCAGGTTGGAGTCGGCTCCGAAACTCTGGGTGTCGACTCCAGACCATGCCGAATTTTGAGAACTGTTCTGATACACCCATGTGTCGACTCCTGACTTATAGGTGTCGACTCCAATGTCTAACTTTTGAAAATTACAATTTGAAACTCATCTTAAAATCAATTTTGAGTGATATTTGAATTGTTAAACTTTCTTAATACCTGAAACACTCCAAAAATTTGTCAGAAACAATATGAATATACTCATGACTTTTGTTAATCATCAAAATCAATAATTGGGTCAACAATCATCTCTCTCGGCCCAGCCGAGCTATATCATCTCTCTCGGCCCCAGCCGAGCTATATCATCTTTCGGCCCTAGCCGAGCTATATCCTCTCTCTCGGCCTCAGCCGAGCTATATCCTCTCTCTCGGTCCCAGCCGAGCTATATCCTCTCTCGGCCCCAGCCGAGCTATATCCTCTCTCTCGGCGGGGTATCCTCTCTCGGCCTCAGCTAAGCTATACCATCTCTCGGTCCCAGCCGAGCTATATCCTCTCTCTCGGCCCCAGCCGAGCTATATCCTCTCTTGGCCCCAGCAGAGCTATATCATCTCTCTCGGCCCCAGCCGAGCTATGTCATCTCTCGGCCCCAGCCGAGCTGTGTCATCTTTCGGCCCCTCTAGCCGATCTCTCCCATCGCTCGGCCTAGCCCGAGCGATATCTATGCCTCTGTGGAATTCGACGCGGAAGAACCTGAATTCGTGAGATTCCAAATAGAAATCATATATGGGAGTAACCTAGGACCCGCGAGAGTGGCCTAGAGCCCTGGAGCCTATGTCCTCACCACATCTCGAGATATCAACAGGCTCTCCTAGCCATCGATCCTCTAACCAACCAGATACGAATCCTACCGGCCTCATAACAAACTGGATTCAATCCTATCGACTTTCGGACCCACGACGCCCCTAGGGAATCAGGTGATCTTTATAAATAGAGTCGTTTGCCGACTCCTCAGGTATGCACACACTTGTTCACTGGAACCCTCTTTCCTTCTGCCTTAGCTTTCGCCATTAGCGCTCTGCTCAGAGCCGGGAGGGACTCTTCAGCGAGAGCCTTCTCTTCATTTTTGTTGATTATTGATCTCCACTGACTTGAGCGTCGAAGGGTCTTCCGTAGAGGGTCATCCCCAACGCCTCTCGCATGAGGACTGTTTTGCAGGTCCACTCAGGCGAAGAGCCCGCGCTGCAGCCCGACCGCGTCTGAGTCGAAGGACAGATTTCGATAGCAATAGTATCCAAAGAAAGGAGGCAGGAAGGCCAATGAGAGTCGATGTCAACGAAAAAGGGAAGTCCATGCCGATTGAAGGGGAAGAGCCGATATCGAAGGTGAAGGAGGGAGCCAGTGTCGGAGGGAGGATGTGGTGAAGAGAAATATAAATAATAATTTAAAATATATATATATATATATATATATGGGTATCAAAAGTAATTTTTTAGGTGGAGATAGAAACTCCCGTATGTTTGGGTTAGGTGTAGTCGTGCAGAAAGGCCGAGCATATATTCTTTTCTTTTTTTTCCAGAAATTTCGCTCTCAGAACCACGCGTTGGAATGGGATGCCACCCCCGGTTTTAGTCACGGAAGCTGCTCGGTCCTGCTGACCGCATCTTTGCAGTCCGGTACTAAATGAACGAGCAATGCAACCCCTTCCATCCAGGAAACTTCTTCAGGTTGTGGAAACCCAAACCTGCAGGCGTTCACCCCCGGTTTTCTCTCCTACCTCTCTTCATCTTTCACCCAGCTATATATAAAGATCTCCTCCTCCCAGATCGAACTTCACAAATTAGAGAGCTTCGTCTCATCAGATCGAACTTCACAAATTAGAGGGCTTTGTTCTACCCAAAAAACAACAAGTGAATTCATAGTATCAGAGAGAGAAAGAGAGATGGCCTCTGCAAGCAAGGCTTCTTTGATCGTGGCAGCGAGCATGGGGTCTTTAATTCAGGCCAAGAGGACGTTTTCCTCTTCTATTGACATTGAGAGGACTGCGGGGAGGCTTGAGAGATCCAAGCGAACGGAGAAGACGCTGGAGAAGGTTATGTTCTTGAGCTGTTATGGGCCCAAGTAGAGATCTGAAATATTCTGAACAATCTCCGCTTTGCTGTCTTTTATTTTTTGCCCCCTTTTTGTAAATTTGGAAGTTTTTAACTCCGTTTGTGAGTAAGACTAAAATTTTTGGAAAATGGTCCTTTGCGTTGCTTGGAGTTGCAGCAATACGATTGAGATTTCTGGCTCCAAAGATCTTGCAATTATCGGGAACCTCTTTAATCAGCCATGTTTATTATTTTGTCATGTGGACGTACACTAACGTGATTTATGCGCAGTAGAGGTAGAGATCACCCTAAACTTATAATATGCATGAGTTCAACTTTTGCGTTAATTTGAGGTTCATAATATGAAGCGAAAAGAAGGCCGTCTCTACAATAATAATTAAAAAATAAATAAATAAAATAGTTTTGCAAAGTTGATGCTTAAGGGTTGATTTTCTCTAAATTTGTTTGTTAAAGTTCCAACGACGCTCCATCTGTTTTTTTTTTTTTTTTTTCACTTCCTTCCTTGGATGGGACGTCAGGTCAACGTAGTGGCCCTCCCACTTCTCTACTTTAACTACATGACTCAGGCTTCCAACCCCTATGGTGTCTAGTCTCAACCCAAGTCTCTATTATTCTGGCCGTGAGCCACCTTCACCATGCTTATATGGGAGATAATTAGGTAAAGTTCAAGCATAAGGATCTATTGACCTAATTATTAATTTTAATAAATAATAAAAATTATATAAGTATATTTTTTATATTACTAATAATTTTAATTAAGTATTTTAAGTATCTAAATGTTTAATTAATCAAAATCTAAGAAAAAATTGAGTTTGAATTCATTTCTGATGTCAAGTGTCAAGTTTTAGACATTTGAACCAACTCTAGAAATATTAGAGCCAACTCCGAAGCGTATCAGAATAGTTTGGCACTTTCGGCACGGATTAGAGCCGACTCCTGTAAGGAATTAGAGCCGACTCTAATAGTTATACATAGAGTGATTTTTTTCGGAGCTCAATTAGAGCCGGCTCTCGCATTTATTAGAATCGACTCTAACATGTAAAGATGTCGACCCCATGGAAAGTCAGAGCTGACTCCACGACAAGCAAATGTTACCGTTTTGAGCATCCGGACTTAGAACCGACTCTAATCTGTCAGAGATGGATTTTAGAGTTGTCAGAAACGACTCAAAAGTTTATCTTTTCTCCAACGGATTTCAATGGCTCTTTTCTCTTTCATGTTAAACCCATCCTCAATCATTTTAACGGCTAGCTTTGTCCAAAAAGAAGATTATGAAGAGATTATAAAAGGGAGCCAATCGACCGTTTTGAAAAGAAGAATAAGAGAGTATAAAAAGAGAAAAATCAAAAAGAAAAAAGTTCATATTTGAAATCCCAAGTGTTCGAAAACGAGTTTAGAAAAATCAAAAGCACTCAAAAGCCAATCTTAAAGGATTTCATCAAATAGAAAGAAGAAGAAGAGATATTTAGTTCTTCAAAAGTCTCTACATCAACGATTCTTCCAAAGCTTCAAGCCCAACTCAAAGAAGATCATTTTGAAATAAAAAAGGAAAAGAAAAAAAGCTCAACTTCAGAAATCCTCTAATCAGGCTCTTCTATTTCTATCTTCTTTATATTGCTTATTTGCTCATTTAAAGAGCTTTATTTCTATTGTAACCTTACTTTTAAAACATTTGGTTACTGATTTAATTAGGAAAATTAAATTAGGTGAGGCAATTATGCCTTGTGCAAGCTAGGAAGCTTGTGATATGTTTTGTATTGGTGAACTTGTGAAAATCGGCTGGTTCGTTGTGATTCCATTGTAAAATAAGTTTGAGTTGTGAGCTTGAAAAATAACTCTGTTGTAATCAAAGTGATTATAGTATGCCCAAGAGTTGCTTGGGAGTGGATATAGGTGTAGCTAACACCGAACTACTATAAATCTTTTGTGTTTATCGTGCTTGTCTCTCTTTCTCTCTACTCAATCTTTTATGCTCTGCTTTGCATCATTAGCGCAACTCCTATTGCATCATCTATAGTACATCTTTTTGAGAAATTATTTTAGAAGTACCAAAATTTTTAGGAACCCAATTCATCCCTCCTCTTAGGTTCCATATAGGCCATCAGAATCATTGAATAATTTTTTCTCCTTTCAGACTTTCTCCCATGTGAGTATTTATCTTAAAATTCATAAAATCCTAATTTGTGCTAGCTTAAAATTCAAAAAATAAAAAATATATTTTTATATTTTATAGAACTTAAAATTCTACTTCATCTACAACATCATATGTTTCATATAAGCATAGGTAGTTTTTATTTTTAATAAAAAATTCTAAACCTAACTCATAGAATTTTTGTGAGACCTTAAAAGAGATCTTGTTGGATGTACGTGGCGTTAAGGATTTAAGAAAAAGAATTTCTAAATAGGAAAGAGATCTTAATAATTTTAGAGTTTGATAAAAAAATATAATTTGTTGCTGCCAAGTCACTTGTGATGAGCACCGGGTGTGGTGAGATCTTCGGGGACCTCCAAAGAAGTGAAAAAATCGCCTTCTTCCTTCAGTGACCTACAAGAAGCCCCGGACCGATGATTTCGGCAGGGACCCTCCGACGCTCAAGTTAGCGAGCTTGTTCAACAAGAATGTATTGCGTGTATATTTTTTTAAAGGAGAAGAAGAAGATCCCCGCCCTAAGCTTGGGGTCCTCCTTTTATACCTGTTCGGGGGTTCCTTTTACCTCATTCTGTTGGAGGCGTCGAATCTTTCTTGTTAGGATGAGCTCTGTGAACGGCAGGTTGTTGGGCTGTTGCTGAATGGATGCCGTGCATATCGGCACCTGCGGGGTGTGTTAGCACTTGCCCATGATTTTGGCGAGCGAGATATGCGGTAGTGGATGTCTCGAATCCTAGGGTCTGATATCCGAGGTTGGCTTTACTATGCTAGGAAAGCACACAACATAAGGCCCCAAGTTAAAGCTGAAGCCGAAGCTGGATGCCGGAGCCGGAGCCAGAGGTTGGAGCTGAAGTTGGAGGCCGGAGCTGGAGGCCAGAGCCAAAGCCAGAGGCCGAAGCTGGAGGCCGAAGCTGGAGGCCAGAGCCGGAGCCAGAGGCCAGAGCCGAAGCTAGAGGCCGGAGCCGGAGCCGAAGCCAGAGGTCGAAGCTGGAGGTCGGAGCTGGAGGCCGAAGCCGGAGCCGGAGGCTGGAGCCGAAGCTGAAGGCCGGAGCCGGAGCTAGAGGCCGAAGCGAGGGCGAGGCCAAAACTGGAGGCCAAAGCCAGAGCTAGAGGCCGGAGCCGAAAATGGAGGCTGAAGCTAGAGCCAGAGGCCAAGAAATCAGGGGCCGAGGCGAGAGTGCCGATGCCCCAAAAACAAGTTATCAAATCATTTGATTCCGAGAATTGCACAGGGTGTTATGCTGCCGCCCAGAGGAGGTGATCAGCCACATCAGATGCCCCCCACCCCAGAGATGGGTGGGCATACAATTGCCAGCGAAAGGGGTGTTAATATCCACCAGGTGGCTGACCTCCGTGCCATTATTTCGTCTGTTCAGGCTGTTGGGATTGGGGAAGATTTTCCTCGGGCGAGGAGTTGTAAAAAGGTGGGCGTCATCATTGCGGTAATGTCACTGCCACCTCTTTATTGGTGGTGTTTTTCATGTTTCTCGCGTCGAGTGGCTGCCGAAACGGTTTCCAGTAGAAAGTGGACACATGGCCAGATCGGACAATGGTGTGATGATTTGAAATGGGGTTATAAAAGGAAAAAATCGTCCTTATCCTTCAATCTTCACCTTTTCTTGCGTTACAATTTCTTACCTTGAATCCGCAAGCGCCCGTTAATCCCCTGTTTCCGTTCCCCCCGAACTCTTTCTCGTTCAATCCCGGTTCGAGCTCTTCAGGTTAGTCCCCATGGCTTCTTCACCTTCTTATTCTATTTCTGATTTTGGGGATCGTTCCCCTATTCCTTCCCAACCTTCTGCTTCTCCACTAACTCAGTGGACCACTTCATCTTTCAACCACATTTCCTTAGAACCGCGGTGAATGACCGGACGTCCCATAGCTGGGAACCATCCGGCTGCCGGACGGGCCCCACCCCGACACCGTCCGACCATCGCCGATCCCTCTAGCGCTGTCAAGGAGTCTCCCAAATGGACTGCCTCCACCATGTCTGCTCAAGACATAGTGAACCTCAGAGCCAAGTACGATTTTCCTCCCAACATGCGTCTGTCCTACCCCACTCCCGATGACAGGGTAAGTTCTTCCCGTTCCGGGAGGATTTCCTTGTACGGGGCTTTCTTTAAGACTGGACTCCGGTTACTCATCCATCCTTTCATCCTCAACCTCCTGGATAGATACTCTTTGACGCCCTCCCAGTTAGTCCCTAATTCCATTCGAACCATTGGTGGCTTTATGGTACTTTGCCACCTTCAAGGTATAGAGGCTAGCATCTCCTTATTCCGTAGTTTCTATACTCTCCGCAAACAGGCGGTTGGTGGTCCTTTACCCCTAGACCCACTAGGATTCTCAAATTGTATCTCCCCACTTCCATCAAAGGATGGAAAGATAAGTTCTTTTTTGCCGATGTCGAGGGCGTGAGCGGGAACTGGGGAACACCAAATCGATGCCAATAGGGACTCTTCCATACTCCTGAGGGATCGAATGGTATTTGGGCAGCTTCTGACTGCTGATATCCCCCGATGCAACCAGCTCCTGACTGAAGAAAACCTTCGTCTCGCCGGCATTATTCCATCCAGTGGTGAGCGGTTGATTACTCGCCCCTTATTTTTTTTTTTCTTTTTTTTCTTTTCTCTCCTTTTTTTTTAACACCCTTCCTTTCTATTTTTTGATACAGGAATGGCACCATCACTTCGCAAGATAAGACAAGCTATTACAAAGAAGAGGAAAGTCAAGGAGAATGGGGCCCCTACCGAGAGGAGGGCCATCGTCAAGATTGCCAGGAGGGCCGAGGCTAGAAGGGCCGAGGTCGTGGAGCCCTCGCGCAGGTGCGAGGCGGCAGGAACCCAAGCCGACGAGGCTGTACGGAGTGAAGTGGTAAGGGCCGAGACCAACAAGGAATTAGGGCGGAGCGAGGCGGGAGAAAGAGATTTCCCTCACCAGCACCGGCTCCCCCTCCCATTATTCTGCTCGATCCCTCTCCAGAGCGAGGTGTTAAAGCACCGTCACCCCCGCCCGAAGCTGTCGAAGCGGAGCTGGCCCATTCAACTACAAAGCTGACTACAGAAGCCGCCCTACCTTCTGAAGGGGCAACAACCGAGGCGCCTCCACCAGCAGAGGTGCTGGGGGGAGCAGAATCGAAGGCAGAGTCCTCACCCGTGGCCATCAAGTCAGCGGAGGGGAGTGGCATCGATCCTTCTTTCCAGTCAATTTTGACACGCTACAGCCGCTGGACTGAGCGGACATTGGACCAGGCGTCCGTGCCTGAGCTGCAGGGATTTCTTCAACATCAAAGGAAGGCCACATTCTTCCGAGAAGCGTCCGTGGCACATCTTTGGGTAAGCATTGTTCTATTCTCGATTTTTTTTTAGATTGTTTCTTCGTCTAACCCAGACAATCTGCCCAGGCATTGAATTCTATGAATGCCATGAGGGGCCTTTGGTCCAATGCTGAAGCCACTCTTGATCACTCGGTAGAGGAAATTCAAGAATTCTGGGCTAGGGCAGAGATGGCCCTGGAGGATGCTCGAGCACAGACTGCTCGGGCGCAAAAGACCGAGGCCGAAGCCGAAGCCTTCCGGCTAAGGGCAGAGAGGGCAGAAGAGGCGCTGGAAGTGGCCCAGCATTAGGCAGCCAATGAGCTGGATAATGCTCAGGTGGCCGAAGAGAAACAGAGGATGGCAAAGGAGAAATTGAAGGTGGCGGAGTCAGAAGTGTACATGTTGAAGAACCGACTACACTCCGCCACTATTGAAATAGGTGCTGCCGAGGAGAGAGCTGAGAACGCGGAGGAAATCGCCCGCCAGTCTGATACCAAGATTGTAGACCTAAAGGCCGCGGTGACCGAAGCCGAAAAGAAGATTGCCGAGGCTGAGAAAAAGGTCGCCGAGGCCGAGCAAAAAGCCTCTGAGGCAGAGAAGCGAGCCACTGAAGCCGTAAAGGATTTTCGGAAGTCTAGTGCCTTTAATAAGGAATTGGCCGAGTCGACGGCATTTGCATACGAAGGTGGCTTCCATGACTGCAATGAGAAAATCCAAAAGCTCTACGGCCTCGAAGGGATCGAGGGGTTGGAGCCAGACGAAGTCCCCGAGGATGACGACTTAGCTCCGAATGACCCCTAGTTTCTTTTACTTTTGTTGTATTGCTTCAAGTCCGATTTAAATCGGCAGTTTTGTAGACTTTTGCTATTAATGAAACCTTTGACCCATAATGCTCATGTCTTGGATCATATTCGAGTCTTCTAGCGAGTGAGTTGAAACGAACCAAAAACCTATGACTAAAATACTATGCGCAAAAGAACTACAACACGACTTTTGTCTATGGACATTGTCAGAAAATCAGCTAGAGAGCTGATGTAGGGTTAGTTTTTGTTGCTGACACGGGGTCGAACAAGCATTAATGCTGGACCAAACTCGTGCTGAAGCGGAGTCCCACTGAGCTCTGACGCGGAGTCGAACTTGTGCACCAACACAAAACTGAGCCAAGTGCTGACGCGGAGTTGAACTAGGTACTGATGCGGAGCCGGGCTTAAGTGCCAACGCGGAGCTAGGCTTCAGGTGCCGATGCGGAGCTGAGCTTCAAGTACTGACGCGGAGCCGGGCTTAGAGTGTCGATGCAGAGACGGGCTTAGAGTGCCGACGTGGAGCCAAGCTTAGAGTGCCAACGCGGGCCGAGCTTCAGGTGCCAACGTGGAGCTGGGCTTAGAGTGCCGATGCGGAGCCGGACTTAGAGTGCCGATGCAGAGCCGGGCTTAAGGTGCCGACGCGGAGCCAGGCTTAAGGTGCCGACGCGGAGCCGGGCTTAGAGTGAGAAGGGAGATCACTCGAAAACATGGCAATAAGAATATTCTGAATAGTATTCTGGCAAGCAGGTTCAAACTAAAGGAAATTAGAAAACTACTGATAATACCAACGTAGGTTGTCTGCATTCCAAGTGCGGGGGAGAGGCTTCCCGTTTAGCCCCTCAACTTTGTATGCTCCATAATGAATACCTCCGTGACACGATAGGGTCCTTCCCATTTTGGTGATAGCTTGTCTCCTTCCGTCGGCTTTGATATTTTAGCTCGTCGAAGGACTAGGTCTCCAGGGCGGAATGCCTTAGATCGTACTCGGGCATTATAGTATCTGGCTGCCCATTGACGGAAGGCCGCCATTCGGAGCCGCACTTGGTCTCGCAATTCTTCCACTAAGTCGAGGTCGGTCTGCAGTTGACTTGGGTTGTCCCCTTTGCTGTATAACTCTGTCCGGGGGCTTTGGACATTATCTCCACAGGGATGACGGCTTGGATCCGAAATTAAGGCTGAAAGGAGTTTCTCCAGTGGGTGCTTGTGGCGTTGTGTGGTAGGCCCACAGTACACTGGGGAGCTCTTCCACCCATCGTCCTTTGCATTCATCTAACCGGGCCCTAAGTCCTTGGAGAATAATGCGATTGGTTACCTCGGCTGCGCCATTGGTCTGAGGGTGCCCCACAAAGGTGAACAGTTGATGAATACCCAGCTTGGTGTAGAACTCTCGGAAGGCCGCGTTGTCAAACTGTCGGCCATTGTCAGTGACGAGGGTGTGCAGCAACCGGAACCGGCACACTACAGACTTCCAAAAGAAGGTTCTCACCTTGCCTTCGGTGATCTTGGCGAGTGCTTCAGCCTCGATCCACTTGGTGAAATGGTCGACGGCTACCAGTAGGAATTTACGTTGACCGAGGCTGGAGGGAATGGTCCCAGGATGTCCATACCCCACTAGGTGAAGGGCCAAGGTGCGGCCAGGGGGTCAGCTGGGACGTTGGTTGGCATTGAATATTGGCATGGCGCTGGTAACTGTCGCATTTCTTGACAAGCTCGGACGCACTCCTGCATTGTTAGCCAATAATATCTTTGTCGCAAAGCTTTGTATGCCAGAGCTCTGCCCCCCAAATGACTTCCGCATATGCCTTCATGTATCTCCCGCAGGACGTAATCCGCCTCTGTAGGGCCAACACACCTGAGGACTGGGTATGAGAACGATCTTCGGTAGAGTTTTCCTTCCATTATAAAAAACTTCGGGATCCATCTTTTGAGCTGCCTGGCATCGGCCGGGTCTTCGGGGAGGGTACCGTTGGTAAGGTACTGGACATAAGCATCCATCCAGGAAGGCTCTTGCTCAACTGGTAGGGCTTCTTCTATTGTTTCGGTACTTGGGGCTTCCAATGCTCTATGTAAGCTCTTCCAACATCCCGTCAGTTGAGGTGGCGAGATGGACAAGGCGTCTGCTCTAGCATTCTCTCCTCGAGAAATGTAGCTGACATTGAAGTAGGTTAAGAGAGAAGCTTGCGACTGCACTATACTCAAGTAGCAGGACATGATAGGATCCGTGCTTCATATTCTCCTGTGATTTGGCCAGTGACCAGCTAGGAGTCAGTGAATGCTCTGAGGCGCTTCACCCCGAGCTCCCGGACTAATCTTATTCCAGACAGTAGGGCTTCATACTCCGCCTGGTTGTTGGTGGCTGGAAAGAGAAAGCGGAGTGCGCACTCGGTTACAACTCCATCCGGTTGGCCAAATGAGGCCCGCTCTGCTCCCTTAATAATTTGATGCTCCTTCCACATGAAGGATCCATTATCCTCTCCGGTCCCAGGAGTTGAGGGGTTTCAGGGGCCTCTTCGGGTTGCTTCTCGCCCCAGGTGCATTCGACCAAGAAATCTGCCAGGACCCGGGATTTCATTGCTGACCGGGGATGGAAAGGTAGGTCAAATTCTCCCAGCTTGAGCGCCCACTTCGCCAGTCGGCCCGAGGTGTTCGGCGAGTGAGAATCGCCTTGAGAGGTTGGTCCGTGACCACTACGATCGGATGAGCTTGAAAATATGGTCGGAGGCGCTGGTGGATACAATCAGCGCGAAGATAATCTTCTTAATCTTTAAGTACCTGGTCTCCGCATCATGGAGCACCTTGCTAGTGTAATACATTGGCTTTTGTGTGCCGTTGGTGTCCATGCAAACCAGCACAGAACTGACAGCTTCGGGAGAAGCCGCGAGGTATAGAAGAAGTTCTTCTCCACCCGTTGGCTTGGACAGCAGCGGCAGGGTGGATAGAAATTCTTTCAGTCCCTCGAAGGCCTTCTGACACTCTTTCGTTCATTCGAATCCATTGGCCCTATGGAGCGCCTTGAAGAAAGGCAAGCACCTCTCAGCGGACTTGGACAAAAAGCGGCTCAAGGCCGCCACCCTTCCCGTCAGGCGCTGCACTTCCTTCTTGTTGGTAGGAGACCTTATGTCCAAGATTGCTTGAACTTTATCAGGGTTCACCTCGATTCCTCGTCGGGTCACCATGAAACCCAAGAATTTGCCAGCTGTCACCCCAAAGGCGCATTTGCATGGGTTCAGCCTCATCTGGTATCGGCGGAGGTTGTCGAAGGTCTCCGTTAGGTCGGCAATATGGCTGGTGGCATGGATACTTTTTGTCGGCATGTCGTCCACGTACACTTCCATGTTGCACCCAATCTGGTCTTCGAAGACTTTGTTCATTAGCCTTTAGTAAGTGGTCCCGCGTTCTTCAGTCTGAACGGCATTACCTTGTAGCAGTACAATCCCTTCTCAGTTATGAAGGAGGTAGCTTCCTCATCCACCGGGTTCATCCTGATTTGGTTGTACCCGAAAAAGGCATCCATGAAACTAAGGGTCTCATGGCCAGATGTAGCGTCCACCAGTTGATCGATCGAGGCAACGGAAAGCTATCCTTGGGGCATGCTTTGTTGAGGTCGGTGAAGTCTACGCACATCCTCCAGCTCCCATTAGTCTTACGGACCATCACAACGTTGGCTAACCATTCAGGGTAGTGAACTTCCCGAATATGGCCTGCAGTTATCAGCTTACGAACTTCCTCATCGATAGCTTTCTGTCTATCCAGAGCAAAGCTCCTTTTCTTCTGTCAAACCGGCTGGCACTCTGGTTTGAGGTTGAGCCGATGGGTGATCATCTCCTCAGGGATGCCTGCATGTCTGATGACAACCATGCGAAGATGTCGGCGTTGGCACGCAGGAAAGTGAGGAGCTAATCGCGTACCTCTTCCGGGAGCAGCGCTCCAACCTGGACGGTCCTTGTTGGGTCCTCTCCCAAGGGGAAGGTTAGGAGGTGCTCGGCTGGCTCTCCTCTCCTCCCAATTCTGAGGGTCAAGTGGCTCAGGCGCTACTGCTAACACCGCCTCTAGCGGACTAGAGGATAAGTGGCAGCAAAGCGGTGGTGGCTTTGCTCTCCCTTCATTTCTCCGACCCCTTCATCGTGGGAAACCTCACCAACAATCTCTTAGTGGAGATGACGACATCCAGCAAATTCAAGCCCGGCCTTCCCAGGATAGCGTTGTAAGCCAACGGACCCGGACCACCAGGAAATTTATAACTACCGTACTCTGACACGGTGGAGTCCCTACCATGACATTGAGGGCGATCTCCCCTTCGACGCTCACAGAATCTCCAGTAAAGCCCATCAAAGGCATGGTGATGGGTCGAAGGGAGGAGTTTGACAGATTCATCCGAACAAAGGCCTTGTAGCTCAAAACATCCACAGAACTTCACTATCCACTAAAATTCTTTTTACAGGATGTTTGGCTATGGTCATGGACACGATGACGCTGTCGTCATGCTTATTAACTACCCCATCTAAGTCCTTTCTAAAGAAAGGAATTACAGAATATACCCCCTCTCGTCGTCTTTTCGAGCTGCTGCCTGCCCCAGGAAATCATGGCTATTATCTTTTCCGTAGGGGCATTGTCGATGCCAGTCTGAAGCGCAGGAGGCGCCAATGAACCCAGAGCAGGTAGGTTCCCTTTTCGAATGAACTTGCCCAAGTGACCATGCTGGATAAGCTCTTCGATGGCCTTCTTCAAAGAGCGGCAGTCCTCAGTGTCATGACCGTAGTCTCGGTGATACCGGCAGTAAAGTTCTTTGCTACGGGGATCCCTCACTTCATGGGAGGTGGACGTCGAAAGTAGGGCTCCTTCTCAATCTCCAGTAGGATGTGGGATATCGGAGCCAAGAGGGGGGTGAACTGCTCCTTGGGAACAAGCATTTGAGGCCGGTGGTCTGAGCGATGGGGAGGCTCAGGCTTCCTGGACCGTGCTCCAGCAGGCTCCGTGGATGCCAATTTTTTGCTGGAACTTTTATCAGCCTCCCTCCTAGAAGAGTCCGCTTCATCGGTGCGAATGTACTTCTGCGCCCAGCTTAGAAGCTCGGTGTAGGAGCCAGGAGGCTTCTTATCCAGGGAATAGGCGAATCTAGAAGGACGAAGTCCTCGCTTCAGGGCCAAGGTGGTCACAGAATCATCCAAGTTATACACCTCCAGCGCCGCCTCCTTGAACCGAGCAATGAAGTCCTTCAGGGTCTCGCCACTCCTTTGCTGGACAGCGAACAAGCTATCGGTCACTCGAGGGATCTTCCAGCACGCATCAAAGTGGGCTAGAAAGATCGCTCGAGCTGTCGGAAGGAATTGATGCTGCGCGGTGGCAAGCGAGAATACCACACGTGCGCCTTACGAAGTGTGGCAGGATAGGCGACATACAGGAGGGAGTCCGTCGCTCCCTGGACTTGCATGAGAACCTTATAGCTCTCCAAGTGGTCCAGAGGGTCTATCGTGCCATCGTACGGTCCAACTGGGGAAGGCGGAACCGAGGCGGAGCCGGCTCCTCCATGATGCGGTGGAAGAGCGGGGGACGGTGATCGTAGTCCATCCCGTAAGGGTTGGCGATCCGGCGACTAAGCTCCTCCAACCATTGATGATATCATCGAGCCGCTGTTCGGTCCGACGAGTGGCCTTCCTGTTGGTGTCATCTTTAGAGGAGTCAGAAGATGAAGCCGGGGAAGACCACCGGTGCAAGGAGTACACCCGTCTTGGCTCCTTCTCACCAGGCTGCCGGTGAGAACGATCAGAATGACGAGAGAGACCGCCGTCACTTTGAAGTCTCCCAACGACGAGGTTCAGGGGCGAGTGGTGGGAGGCCTCAGGTGGAGTCCTACCTCGATGAGATTGATTTGCTCTGCCCCCCTTCGTGAGGCGGAGGGGCTGAGGCGCGGCAGCAAAGCAGTGTTCCTATAATTCCGCACCATCGTCATCAGGTCCTGTACCTGATGAGTCAGAACATCAAGCCGATCGGACTGGTTCATCTGTGGTGGTGCAGGGGCAGAACATGGAGGTTGGCCTCCGATTGTTCACCCGGAAGGCATTCCGCAGCATGGCTGGTGGAAGCTTCCTGAGCTCGCATTGTCACCATCGTTTCCTTGCAGAAGCAGTGAGGTCACAGGGAGAACTTTTGCCTACCGCGTGCGTGGCCCCTACCTGGCGCGTCAATCTGTTGCTGCCAAGTCACTTGTGATGAGCACCGGGTGTGGTGAGATCTTCGGGGACCTCCAAAGAAGTGGAAAAATCACCTTTATCCTCCAGGGACCTGTAAGAAGCCCGGGCCAGTGATTCCGGCGGGGACCCTTCGACGCTCAAGTTAGCGAGCTTGTTCAACAGGAATGTATTGCGTGTGTTTTTTTAAAGGAGAGAAGAAGAAGAAGATCCCCCGCCCTAAGCTCGGGGTCCTCTTTTATACCTGTCCGGGGGTTCCTTTTACCTTGTTCTGTTGGAGGCGTCGAATCTTTCTTATTAGGATAAGCTCTGTGAACGGCAGGTTGTTGGGCTGTTGCTGAATGGGTGTCGTGCATATCGGCACCTGCGGGGTGTGTTAGCACTTGCCCATGATTTCGGTGAGCGAGATATGCGGTAGTGGATGTCTCGAATCCCAGGGTCCGATATCCGAGGTTGGCTTTACTATGCTAGGAAAGCACACAACATAAGGCCCCAAGTTAAAGCCGAAGCGAAGCTGGATGCCGGAGCCGGAGGCCGGAGCCGGAGCCAGAGGTTGGAGCCAAAGTTGGAGGCCAAAGCTGGAGGCCGGAGCTAAAGCCAGAGGCCAAAGCTGGAGGCCGGAGCTGGAGGCAGGAGCCGCCGAGCCAGAGGCCGGAGCCGAAGCCAGAGGCCGAAGCTGGAGGCCGGAGTCGAAGCCAGAGGTCAGAGCCGAAGTGGAGGCCGAGCCGGAGCCAGAGGCCGAATCGAGGGCGAGGCCGAAACTGAAGGCTGGAGCCAGAGCTAGAGGCCGAGCCAAAACTGGAGGCCGGAGCTAGAGCCAGAGGCCGAGAAATCAGGGTCCGAGGCGAGAGTGCCGATGCCCAAAAATGAGTTATCAAATCATTTGATTCCTGGAATTACGCAGGGCGTTATGCTGCCGCCCAAAGAAGGTGATCAGCCACATCATAATCTTTAGTTATTTTTTATAGTAAAATTTTTATTCTTTTTAATAGTAAGGTCTGTTTGAAATATGATAAGGAGCAACACTAATTAAGAAAAACTTTGTTTCTTTGATAAATATGAAATCAAACTTGAGATCAAATTTTATGAAGCAATATGAATCGCTTAGAACAATATATATGCCACTTTCTCTAATTATCGTGCCTTTTTTTTTTTTTTTTGACAATCAAAGGTTTTGGATTAAAGTTGAAATGTTTCAAAGGTTTAGATTTAGAAAATTATAGCAGCAGTAGGACTTCTTATTTTCAAAAAAAAAAAAAAGGCAACTCTAACAATTTGATCACTCATTTTTTTCCCTATTCTTTTAGGTTGCACCAACGATGTTTGTGATACTGGATTGTTCCCATCCATTGGTTAACATCCAAGTGTTGCCTGATTTGGCAAGAGAAGAGGGTTGTGTTTCGTGGAAATAATGGCTAATAGTTGTATTGTATTAGATATATTAGATCAATATTATATGGAGAAGTCACAAAATAGAGAAGTACTTTTAAAATAATTTAGTATTTCGCTTAGAAAGATTAGTCAAAAGTTGTTATAAAATAATATGATCTTATAGAAATATTCAAGATTTATCGAGTACAAATTCAATGCGAGAGTAACACATGATAGCACATAGCTTTCATATGTTTCTTTTATTTTTGCTTCATCAAGTTAGAATCCAAATCCAAATTAAATCAAACCCCGGTTACATTATAAATAACATAATCAATCCATCAGTCTCAAAAAAATCCGTTTATATGGTGCAAGAAGAACTCATCCAAAGATTAATTAAGAAAATAAATATACTTTTTGATTGTATATAAGCACTCATCATACACCCAGTGAATAATCGACACATGACAGACATATGCCATGCAATACACGCTTTCATATGGTTGATATAAATAATTTTTATTTATTATTATTAGATAATTATTTTTGATAATAGAGCAGATGGAGAAGTAGATTCATGTACCATCTCATATAGTTGGAAAAAGGCTTATATGAGTTAAGTTGAGTTGAGCTGAGCTGAGATAATTATTTTTGATAGCTTATTTATATGAATTTAAAGATTTTAAATAGAGCTAATATATTCTGTCGAGTTAATCTCATGGAGTATGCGGCTGGATATCTCGGCTCGAGTAGTTGGGTTGGGCTGCAACAAAGTTAGAATATTTATTTGAGAGTAGGCAAGATTGAAGTTTGAACGACTATTCGTAGACAATGATTTTGAGAAATGCACTAAAACCAGTAGTCCCAAAAAAAATGAACTCCCCATGTCGACATTAATCATAGTTATTACAAGGCTGGTGTTGATGCCAAGTCACCTTTCTTCAACGACGAGGAACGGAGATCTTCCTCCGCGGTGAACTCCTGCAAGAAAGTCCCTTGGAGACCGCTGTTCCGGTGGAAACCCTCAACGCTCAAGTCAGCGACTCGGGAACAGACAAGAGTTAACTAGCAGAAAAGAGCTAGAGAACTAGAGTTCAGGATCCTTCCCTCATCGTGAGTGTGGGCCTTTATACCTGTTCGAAGGTCTCTTTTTTCCGTTTCCAGAAGGTTGCTGATTTCGAGGTGCCTTTGTCCGATAACGAACGGAAGGCAAGGCTGATAGTGACGGGTCGCAACCGACACTGGGCATGTCAGAGGTGTCTTGCCTCGCCTGCCACCTACTAAGTACGGCGCTACGGGTGGCAGACGGACCTGGTTGCGTCAGGCGTGCATCATTACAAAGTATGGCCATGCGCTGTTGCAGGCGAGTGGTGGACCACGTGGCCGCAGTAGGCGGTTGGTGGGCCACATGGGCGTGTCAGGTGGCTCGAGGTAGCAGGTTGCCCGTCTTGAGGCCGAGGCCGAGGCAAAAGCTCGAGGCCGAGGCTGAGGCTGACGCTCAAGGCCGAGGGGGCCTCGGAGGCCGAAGTAGGGCTCCGTCAATTGCCTTCACCGTTTACTCTAACGATGTTGGATCAGCCACATCAGATACCTCCTCGCCCATGAGACAAAGCGGGCCCACCTCTGCAAGGCGAAAGGGTGTCACCTCCGAGTGGCTGATCCCCATCCGCGGCTAACCGCCCTTAGACATGTGTCTCTGTACGCTGTGATAACTTAGCACGGGCGACCTGGAGGATGTGAAGGGCCAGTCACTGCCGTTCATCCGATCTGCAGTGATCGTCCTCGAGGCGAGGTTGTCCTCTCGAAATCCATGAAAAGTGGCCGCCATCATTGCCATCATGACGCTGACGTCAGCGGTGTCCCGTCATTGGCCAAAGGCGGATCGTCTCACATGCCAGCGCCTGCCGAGGCGACCCGGCCTATAGCAGGAGTCCGCATGGCTGGGCAGGTGAGGCAGGACAATTTGAAATTGTTTTAAGTCGGGCGAAGGGCTGGTTTCATCACTTTGGTTCAGCTGTCTTTGTCTTCCTCTGGCCTTCAACCTCCCCTGCGACCCGAGAACCAGTCTCTGCCATTTTCTTCCACAGGTTAGCCTCCTATCCCTCCTGGACCTTCCTTTTCTTCCTCGAACCCTTGCCATGGCCTTTTCACCCTCCTAGTCTTCTTCTGCCTCCCCCAGCGACCACATTTCTCCCTCGAGGCTCCGTGCCTCTACATCTACCACTCCTTCGTGGTCCTCCGATCCGAAGGACCACCTTCCTCCTGCCCGGTGGTAGGTCACCGGCAGGGCTCCCGCAAGGAGACGCCCGACAGCGTCGGCAGGGCTCCAGTGAGGAGGCGCCAGGCAGCGGCCGGTACCTCCTCGAGGGTGGGGGCGGAATCCCTGACGGGGATCGCCTCCATGGTAACGGGCTAGGACCTGGCTAATATCAGGGCCCGTTACCAAATCTCCGAGATATTGGGCTCTTCCTTCCGACCCCTGACGACAGGTGGTCTCCTCCCGGCCCGGCAGGGTAGCTCTATACGAGATTACCCTAAGGCTGGGCCTTCGTCTGCCTTTTCATCCTTTCTTCGTCAATCTTTTGGACTATTACTCTTTGAATCCCACTCAGTTGGTCCCGAATTCCCTTCGGACCATTTGTGCTTTCATTGTCCTCTGCCACCACCTCCAGATTACGCCCAACTCTCCCTCTTCCGCAGCTTCTATACCCTTAGGCAGCAGCGGGTTGGTGGCTATTCCAGCCCCGACCCGGCCGTGTCCTCAGACTCTACCTTCCCTCTTCTATCAAGGGATGAAATCCTGATTCTTTTTTGCGGACCTTGACCAAATAAAGCCCGAGTGGGGTGACCCTGACCTTCGGCCCAATATAAACTCCACCATACTCCCGGAAGACAAAGAAGCACTGGGGCAGCTGTTAACGGTCGACATCCCCAAATGCAATCGGCTCCTGACGGAGGAGAATCTCCGACTCGCGGGGGTCTCCACTCGGGGTGGTGAGTAGCAGGGTGTTCCATACTTAACCAAATTGCCTTCTTCCTCTTTCTCTTTTTTTTTTTTTTACTAACTCCGACCAATGCTATGCAGTGATGAAGCTTCCGACCCTCAAACTCAAGAGGGTCGCCGCTAAGAGGATGAGGGCCCAGGAAGAGCCGAGCGAGGGGCAGCAGGCCCCGGTACCCAAGCGTCCAACGGTGCGGGTTTCCCCGCCTCACGAGCGCCAAGAGCCTCCGACCACACCGGTGGATCTGATAGCCGACACCCCACCAGAGGAGGTGAGGGTTGAGGGGGCGATAGAGGAGCCCCAGGTGCCTGCCGAGCCAGCTCCGGTGGAGGCAGAGCAGGGCCCAAGCGTGGGGCCATCAGTGACGGCGAGCCCGCCCCCAGAAGAAATGCTGGTGGGCAGCCCCCCACATATCGAGCCCGAGCGCACCGAAGCCGCCGAGGGGAGCAGGGTCAGACCGATCCCCCGCGGATTCTCTCTCATGAATGATGGGCACCGAGCGGAGCGGCTCATGTCCCAGGTTATCCTGCCCGAGTTCCAGGAGGAGCTCAGGCACCTAGGGGCATCCCGGTTCTTCAGGGAAGCCTTTGCAGCCCTCGTCCGGGTAAGTGACCGTTTTTGCCCTTAGCTTCAAATACCCAACAGTTTGCATGGCTAACTTTTGAATGCAGGTGACAAACTCCCTGGGAGCTACCAGTGATGTGATCAATGAAGGGGAGGCTGTTATCCGCCAGGCCCGACGGGACGCCAAGGAGGCCCAGGCCGAGCCGAGGCGGCAGAAAGGTCCCTGGAATCGGCAAGGACCGACCGAGCCGACGAAATAAGGAAGGCCAAGAGCTGAGCGGAGACCGAAGCCAATCAACTCTGGGCGGTGCTCGGTCAGCTTATGGAGGCGAGAGCGCCATCGAGGCCCGGGACTTCACATCGCCGAGCTGAACTCGGCCATCTAGGCGGCCGAAGATAAGGCAAGGCATGCCGAGGAGGAGGCGGAGCACGCCAAAGAGGTGAAGAGGACGGCAGCCTCTCTGGTCGCGGAGAAAGTGGCCAGGGTTGCAGAGGTGGAGGCCGCCGCCGAGGTTAGGGCCATGGAAGAGTTCTGAGCATCCGAACGCTACGCGGACGAACTGGCCGAAAATCAGCAGACACCTTTCTCCAGGGGTCCCGATGTGGGAAGGAAAAGGTAGCCCGGGACTGAACCTTCCTCAGGCTTTAGAGGTCGAGCCGGAGCGCCTCTCTGAAGTGGCCTCGTCCGACGACGAGCCCACAGCGGCGACCCATGAACTTGTAATTTTCTTCAAATTTTTTGTAAAGTCCGACTCAGTCAACATTTTTAAACACCTTAGCATTAATGAAATTATTTTTAGCTAACTACAACGTGTTGCATTTGAATCCTCGGATTGCCGACGTGGGACCCCTAGGGGCTTCGTCGGCACTGAGGGACAACTTTTACCCATTCACGAGCGACTTCGACTTAGCTAAGTATGGCCGGAATGCTGGGAAGGCCGAGCCAGGGACCATGCCGGCCCCGTGCCACTAGGGGTCGATGGGGTAGCGATCCTGTGCCGATGGGAAACTCTATTCCATTGGAACATCAGCCTTCAACGCTGTGGTTGACTTGGGCCTTCGAGGACCATGGAACATTGGCCTGGACTGCCGAGGAAGACTCAGGCTTTCGAGGACCGATGGAACTCGGCCTTGGGACGCTGAGGAAGACTCGGGCTTCTGGGGACCGATGGAACATCGACCTTGGGACGCCGAGGAAGACTGGGCTTCTGGGGACCGACAAAACATCGGCCTTGGGACGCCGAGGAAGACTTGCGCTCGTGGGAGCTGGTGGTACACCGGTCTTCGGTGCCAATGGTACATTGGACTTTCTGTGCCGAGCTGGCCTGACTTTTTGGGAGCCGATAGTACATCGGTCTTCGATGCCAATGGTACATTGGACTTTCTGTGCCGAGCTGCCTCGGGCTTTTTGGGAGCCGATAGTACATCGGTCTTCGATGCCAATGGTACATTTGACTTTCTGTGCCGAGCTAGCCTCGGCTTTTTGGGATCTGGTGGTACATCGGTCTTCGGTGCCAAAGGTACATTGAATTTTTGTGCCGAGCTGGCCTCGAGCTTTTTGGAAGCCGGTGGTACATCGGTCTTCGATGCCAATGGTACATTGGACTTTCTGTGCCGAGCTGGCCTCGGGCTTTTTGGAGCCGATGGTACATCGATCTTCGGTGCCAATGGTACATTGAACTTTCTGTGCCGAGTTGGCCTCGGGATTTTTGGGAGCCGGTGGTACATCGGTCTTCGATGCCAATGGTACATTGGACTTTCTGTGCCAGCTAGCCTCGGGCTTTGTGGGAGCCGGTGGTATACCGGTCTTCGATGCCAATGGTACATTGGACTTTCTGTGCCGAGCTGGCCTGAGCTTTTTGGGAGCCGGTGGTACACCGATCTTCGGTGCTAATGGTACAATGGACTTTCTGTGCCGAGCTGGCCTCGGACTTTGTGGGAGCCGGTGGTACATCGATCTTCGGTGCCAATGGTACATTGGACTTTCTATGCCGAGTTGGCCTCGGCTTTTTGGGAGCCGTGGTACACCAATCTTCGATGCCAATAGTACATTGGACTTTCTGTACCGAGCTGGCCTCGGGCTTTTTGGGAGCTGATAGTACATCGGTCTTCGGTGCCAATGGTACATTGGACTTTCTGTGCCGAGCTGGCCTCGGGCTTTTTGGGAGCCAATGGTACACCGGTCTTCGGTACCAATGGCACATTGGACTTTCTGTGCCGAGCTGGACTCGGCTTTGTTGGAGCCGATGGTACACCGGTCTTTGGTGATAATGGTACATTGAACTTTCTGTGCTGAGCTGGCCTCGGATTTTTGGGAGCCTATGGTACATCGATCTTCGGTGCCAATGGTACATTGGACTTTCTGTGCCGAGCTGGCCTTGGGCTTTGTGGGAGTCGGTAGTACACCGGTCTTCGGTGCCAATGGTATATGGACTTTCTGTGCTGAGCTGGCCTCGGGCTTTTTGGGAACCATGGTATACTGGTCTTTGGTGCCAATGGTACATTGGACTTTCTGTGCCGAGCTGGCCTCGAGCTTTTTGGGGGCCGATGGTACACTGGTCTTTGGTGCCGATGGTACATCGATCTTTCTATGCGGAGCTGGCCTCGGGCTTTTTACTGAAAAACTGGGTTACTTGAACTCAAGTTTATTAATATCAAGTTCGAGGCGAGAGCCCAGAAGAATACAAGCGTGAAATTTAATGTAAAGAAAGGGTACACTACTGATAATACCGATGGAGTTTGTCAGCATTCCACGTCCGTAGGAGTGGCTTTCCATCCAGCCCTTCAATTTTGTACACTTCATGGTGGAGTGCCTCAGTGACTCGATAGGGTCCTTCCCAGTTCGATGCTAACTTGCCTCCTTCCGTTGGTTTTGAAACTTCAGCTCGCCGAAGGACTAGGTCTCCCGACGAAAAGGTCTTAGGGCGGACGCGAGCGTTGTAATACCTGGCCGTTCGCTGTCGATAGGCTACCATCCGGAGTCGCGCTCGGTCTCGTGCCTCCTCCATGAGGTCAAGGTTGAACCACAACTGGTTCGGATTGTCTTCCTCGTTGTATGCCCCCACCCTGGGGCTCGGGGAGCCGATCTCCACGGGAATGACGGCTTCAAATCCGAAGACAGGCTGAGGGAGTCTCTTCAGTGGGGGCTCGCAGCATTGTGTAGTAGGGCCCCAGATGACTCCCGCAGATGCCCTCATGGATTTCTCGTATGATGTAATCAGCTTCCGTGGGGCCAATGCACTTGAGGACCGGGTACGAGAATGACCTTCGATAGAGCCTCCCGTCCATTATCAGGAACTTCGGGGCCTGCTGCCTGAGTAGTCTGGCTTTAGCTAGGTCTTCAGGGAGGGCGCCATCAGTCAAGTATTGGACGTAGGCATCCATCCAAGAGGGCTCCTGCCCAATCGATAGAGCCTCCTTCGCTGCCTCAATGCTCGGGACTTGCAGGTGCTCCACGTACGTCTTTTCCAAGGTCCCGTCAGCCGAAGTGGCCAAACGGGATAGTGCATCAGCCCTGGCATTCTCCGTCGGGAATGTAACTGACACAGAAGTAGAAAAACCGAGAGGCCTGAGATTGCACCTTGCTTAGGTAATGGGACATAGTCGGGTCTCTGGCCTCATACTCCCCAGCGACCTGTCTAGAGACAAGCTAAGAGTCCGAAGGCCCTCAAATGTTTTGCATCGAGTTCCTTGGCTAGCTTCATCCCTACCAGTAAGGCCTCGTACTCCACCTAGTTGTTGTGGCTGGGAAAACAAATTGGAGGGCATACTCCACCACCTCCCCCTCGGGGCTCGCAAGAATAAGTCCAGCCCCATTCCCTTGAGAATTTGGCGCTCCATCTACATGAAGGATCCAGTCTTCCATCCCCGCTCTCTCGGCCGTGGGGGATTCCATGCACGCCTCGGTTGCGACTCCGCCGAATGCTCCTTGGTCCATGTGCACTCAACCAAAAAATCGACTAACACCTGGGACTTCATTGCAGATCCTGACCAAATGGACAAGTCGAACTCCCCCAACTTGATGGCCCACTTGGCCAGCCGACCGGAGGTGTCAGGAAGGGATAAGATAGTTCGAAGAGGTTGGTCCATGAGCACCACGATTGGATGAGCTTGAAAGTAGGGTCGAAAGCGCTAAGCGGAGACAACCAGGGTGAAGATGATCTTTCGGTCTTGAAGTATCTTGTTTCAGTGTCATGAAGTACTTTGCTGGTGTAGTAGACTGGCTTCTGCTCCGTCGACATCCATGCGGACAAGCACGGAGCGATGCCTCGGGGGAGGCCGCAAGATACAGAAAGAGTTCCTCCCCGCCCTTCGACTTGGACAGTAGCGGAGGAGTGGATAAAAATTTCTTTAACTCCTCGAAGGCTTACTAACATTCCTTCATCCACTCGAAGCTATTGACCTTGTGCAGCGCCTTAAAGAAAGACAGACACCTCTCTGCCGACCTTGACAGGAAGCGGCTCAAGGCTGCCACCCTCCTGGTCAGACGATGCACCTCCTTTTTGTTAGCCGGGGGCCTCATGTCCAAGATGGCTCGGATCTTATCGGGGTTGGCTTCGATTCTCGCTGCATCACCATGAAGCACAGAAATTTACCTACCATAATCCCGAAGGCACACTTGCGGGGGTTCAACCTCATCTGATACCGATAGAGATTGCCAAAGGTCTCCGCAAGGTCGGCGATATGGTTGGCAGTGCGGGTGCTCTTGGTCAGCATGTCGTCCACCAACACCTCCATATTACGCCCGATCTGGTCCTCAAAGACCTTGTTCATTAACTTCTGATAGGTGGCCCCCGCATTCTTCAACCCGAACGGCATCACCTTATAGCAATAAATCCTCTTCTCAGTTACAAAGGAGGTCGCTTCCTCATCAGCCGGGTCCATCCTAATCTGGTTGTACCCCAAGAATGCGTTCATGAAGCTGAGGGTCTCGTGGCCGACGTAGCGTCTACCAACTGGTCGATCCGAGGCAGTGGGAAGCTGTCTTTGGGCATACTTTATTGAGATCGGTGAAGTCCACGCACATCCTCCAACTTCCACTGGCTTTGCGGACCATCACGACATTTGCCAGCCAGTCGGGATAGTGCACTTCTCGAATGTGGCCGACCGCCACCAACTTACGCACCTCCTCATTTATGGCCTTATGTCTATCTGGGGCGAAGCTCCTCTTCTTCTGCCAAACGGGTCGGCACTCCGGCTTGATGTTGAGTTGGTGGGTAATCACCTCCTCCTTGATGTCTGGCATATCGGATGCCGACCTAGCGAAGATGTCAGCGTTGGCACGCAGGAAAACAAGGAGTTGGTTGCGGGCTTCCTCCGAAAGCAGGGCCCCAATTTGGATGGTCTGCGTTGGGTCCTCCCCAAGGGGAAGGCTAGCAGGTGCTCGGTCGGTTCCCCCTTCTCTCCGAGTCCCGGGGGTCCAGCACTTCTGGTGCAGGTGCAGATATCGCCCCCTGAGGACTGAGGGCCATGTGGTAGCAAAGCGGTGGTGGGTTCTGCTCCCCCCGCATCTCTCCGACCCCCTCGCTGGTAGGGAACCTCACCATGAGCCTTTTGGTGAAGATAATAGCATCCATGAGGTTAAGTCAGGGCTTTCCAAGTATGGCATTGTAGGCAAGGGGCACCCGGACCACAAGGAAGCTCATAAATACTGTACTTTAATGGGGAGCGTTCCAGCCGTGACAGGGAGAGTGATCTCTCCCATGACCCTTACGGAGTCTCGGTGAACCCCATCAAGGGAATGGTGACAGATCGGAGTAGGTCAGACAGGTTCATACGAATAAAAGCGTTGTAACTCAAAACGTCCACCGAGCTTCCACTGTCAACCAGAATTCTTTTTACAGGATGCTTAGCTATCGTCATAGATACGACGACGCTGTCATCATTTTTGTTGACCACCCCCTCTAGGTCCCTTTTGGAAAAGAAATTACAGAATCTAACCCCTTCTCCCCCCTCGGTCTCTTGGACGGGCCGCCTGCCCTCCAGAAAATCATCGCCACCGTCTTCTCGGTTAGAGCATTATCGATCATCAGCGGCGGAGGTGCTGACAGGCCAGGAGCACTTGGGTTGTTCCTCTAAACGAACTTCCCCAAGTAGCCTCGCTGGATGAGGTCCTCTATCGCCTTCTTCAGCTGGCGATAATTGTCGGTGTCGTGGCCGTAGTCTCGATGATAGCGGCAGTACATGTTCTTATTGCGGGGGGTCTTCGGGTTTAGTGGATGAGGGCATGGTAGGTACGGCTTGCCCTTGATCTCAAGCAAGATATGAGAGATGGGAGCAAGCAGAGGGGTGAACGGGCCGTCCCTCGATGCGGGATCCCAAGGACGGTTGTCTGGTTGATGGGGAGCTCGGGCCTCCTGGGATGAACTTCTGTAGGCTCAGGATGAGCCAGCTTCTTAATGGTGCTTCCGTTAGCCTTGCGCCGGGAGGAGTCAGCCTCGTCGGTGCGGATATACTTTTGGGCCCAGCTCAAGAGCTCAGCGTAGGAGCCAGACGGCTTCTTGTCGAGGTAGTATGCAAAGCGGGAGGGACGAAGCCCTCGCTTCAAGGCCAAGGTGGCCACGGAGTCCTCGAGGTTGTAGACCTCTAGGGCTGCTTCTTTGAACCGGGCGACGTACTCCCGTAGGGACTCGCCACCCTTCTACTGGACGGAGAAGAGACTGTCCGCCATCCTGGGTATCTTCCGGCAGGCATCAAAATGGGCCAAGAAGGCCCTCTTCAGCTGGCGGAAGGAGTTGATACTCCGCAACGGCAGGCGGGAGTACCAAGCTTAGGCAGCCTTCCTCAAGGTGGCGGGGAAGGAGATGTAGAGAAGTGAATCGGTTGCCTCTGGACCTGCATGAGGACCTTGTAGCTTTCCAAATGGTCCAGGAGATCAGTGGTCCCGTCATACGGGTCCAGCTGAGGAAGACGGAACCGGGTTGATATTGGTTCTTCCATGATACAACGGGACACGGCGGCTGGCTGTCATAGTCTGCCTCTGGTGGGTTGGTGATCCGGTGGCTGAGCTCCTCCAGCTCCTGGTTGTACTCGTCGAGCCGGTGCTCAGCCCGGTGGGCTATTCGGCCGTCGAAGGATCCTTCCCTCGAGGATTCTAAGGAGGGAAAGAATGGTGGCGATGCTGACGGGGGCGCTCCACCTCCCTCCTGTGCCACCACCTGGGAGAAGCACTGGCGTGGTGAGAGGGCGACCGGGGCCTCTTGGAGGCTTCCCGGCGTGAGGCCTAGGAAAGTACGGCGGTGGCAAGCTTCTCGGGCGAGAGACCTCCCCCGAGAAGAATGTTGGCTGGGTTGGACCACTCATGGAACTGACGGGAGTGGCTCCAGCTACTGCGCGGCCGTCGGTTGCTGCTACAGGACTTGGACCATCGCCACCAAAGACTGAACTTGCATGGTGAGGGCGGCAAGCCGGTCTTCTTGAAGCTGCTGCGGTGGTGGTGCAGGGACGTCGGCTAGGGTAGCGGAGGGGCCGATCACCAGCGGATCAACCCCTGACGCTGCCCCCCAGCATGACTGGTGGAGACCTCTTACGCACGGGTCATCACCATCGCTTGAAAGCTCGGGGAAAGAGAAGTTGATGCTAACAGTTTCAAAGCTTTTCTCTCTTTACCCCCTTCCTGGTGCGCCAATCTGTTGATGCCAAGTCACCTTCCTCCAACGCCGAGGAATGGAGATCTTCCTCCGTGGCGAACTCCTGGTAGGAGGTTGGCTGGGCGGAACACCTCTGACATGCTCAGTGTTGGTTGTGACCTGTCTTTGTCAGCCTTGCCATCTGTCCATTACCAAATAACAATGTCTCATGAAAATTAACCATCTTCCAAAAGCGAAAAAAGGGATCTTCGAAAAGATATAAGAACCTTCACTCACAACGAGGAGGAAAAGGTCTGAACTCAAGCTCTCTAGCTATTTTTCATTAGCTATTTCTTCATCATTTTTGAGTTGCTTATTTGAGCATCGAAAGGTCTCTATCGGTGCAATCTGTCCTCAAAAATTTTCTTACAAAAACTTCGTTGAGAAGGAGGCTCTCCATTTCTCAACGTTTAAGAAATACGACTTGACGGCAACAGCTATTGTTGACTAAATACTCAAGATAGGAGGCATCAAGGGAATGCTTTTTGCTTGCTCTTTAATCGAATACCTCAATTACTGTGTTGTGGATGGACAAGAGGAAGAGAGTCCTAATGAAAAATCAATAAATGGTTATCAAGCAAATAACATCAAAGGATAAATAGGCGATACTGAAGATGCTAAAATGCTGACTTGTTGGGTGTTAATTAAGATGGTTAATGATAGTGAAAGTGATGGAAGGAGAGAGGACAGCAACTAAGGGAGCAAGCTAAGAGGTAGGTTGAATATATAGGTGGTGGTGGAGTACATTAAGGAAGGTTGAACCATAGAGAAGTATTTAAGAAGGCAAAGACAATCATAGAGGAGGATATGGGAAGACATTAGAGAAGGGTTAGGATTCAATCACTCTTAATGATGATGGAAAGGAGGCATGGTAGAGAACTAGGGAGTGGTAAGAATTAATGTGTTGGGGTCCATTGTCTTGTTGAACTCATCGAGCACTGGTTGTATACATTGATTTGCCTCTTTGAATTTAAGTTAGTTTGTCAGATAATTTCATGTTAACTATCACTTATTGAGTTAAAGATATTGACCTTAACTATCTTATATAAGATTAAGAAAAGATAAGCATCTCATATGTAATATTCACATTTCTTTACTTGTTGCCGCAGAAATCCGTTCTCCAATTCGGATGCGCTCTGGCTCCAGATCCAAATGCCAATCTCGACGTTCGGAGTGGAACCTGTAAGACAGTCCATGCGTGCGGAGGATTTTCTTGGGTTTGTCCTCCATGGAGGACCCTTCGATGCCTAAGTCAGTGGAGATTCACAGCAAGCAGACGTGAGGAGAAGACTCTCACATAAGAGTTCCCTCAAATGGGTTTTTCTTCCAGGAGCTTCGAGCTCTATGGAAGCTTCAATGGAGTTTTTCAGTATGAGAGTCAGTAGATGGATGCGTACCTGAGAGATTTGAGGGCCGTGGTATTTATAGGCGATCACCTGGTTCTTTGGGCACGTTGCGAGGGGTCTGAAAGCTATTGAGATTCGAAACGGATTCGAATCAGGTTCGTTACGAGGCCAGTAGGATCTGTATCTTATCGGTTAGAAGATCGACGGCTAGGAGAGCTTGTTAATACCATGGGATTCAGCGATCGTATAGGTTCTAGGCTACCCCTATGGCCCTTAGGCCACTTTTGGGCATGATTCCCCGTTTGGAATCTCATTCAGTTATGGTGAATTCAAACTCTCCCACGCCGAATTCCGCGGAGGCATTCAAGTACCTCGGTTCGATCGAGGCAAGGGAAAACTTGGTTTTCCGATGTAAGAAAATAGCTCGGGTCGCCGAGGGTGAAGGTAGCTCGGGCTGCCGAGGTATAAAGCTAGCTCGAGCTACCGAGGTATGAAGATAGCTCGGGCTACCGAGGATGAAGGTAGCTCGGGCTACCGAGGTATGAAGATAGCTTGGACTGCCAAGGATGATCCGAGTTGTCGGGGCATCCTGACGCCGCTGAGGGCGATTAGCTTCGCTGCTTAGTGGATGTGACAGCTGACCAACAAGATGTTGGGATTGGACTTGACCCGGTTGTCAACGTGTGCAGGTATTAATGTGATGATAATTTACTCCTCATCACATGCCCCCCACTCCCTAGTCTGAAGTGTAAATTCGGATGTAGGGAGTAGAGTTCCAAAAAAAATCTCATTCAGGGGGAGCAGAAAAGGCGGGCAATGATAATCTCGTAAATGACAGGCCGTCGTTTCATCATCATTTTTCGCTGCAACACAAGGATGGAACGCCTCATTTCCAGCAGGTCGCGATTACGGGAGTCCCACGTGGCAGGACTTTTGCATTTCTTGGGCGCTCATATCGAAAGTTTTAGCGCCTTGGGCTTTCTTTCTAAAGTGCTATTTAAGGAGGGCTAAGGCAGCGTTCTTTCTGTAACGCCTTCTCGTCCCTCGCTATAGAGATTTTTATTCCTCCCCAAACCCTTGCTCGCTTGTTTGTGCTTCGCCCTTGATCTGTCAACATGAAGGGTTCGAGTGACGTTGCCTCAGAGATAACCCTTGAGGACCTTGATAGAATCCATCGCCATTACAGGGTTCCCCGGGATTGTCCTTGTGGGTGCCGAAGGCCGAGCACATGGTATCGATGGAGTTAAGCTGTGGAGTCTTCTTCTATGAGGAGAGCCTGAGAGCAGGTCTCCGGTTCCCTCTTCACCTGCTGGTGCAGGAGGTGATGAGGTTTTATAACATTTGTCCGACAATGGTGGCCCCGAATAGCTGGCGCAATTTCATTGGGTTCATTTCAATGTGTAGTCGTGTTGGGGTGACCACGACCCTTCCCATATTCCGAGTTTGTTACAATCTGGTTTTCGAGAGAAGCTCCGAGTGGCCTTACATCGGTCCCCGGAAGTCGTTCAAAATGATTTCAGATAATCCGTCTTCGATAAAGGAGTGGAAGTCCTAATTTTTTCATTGCCGATGGGAACATCAGTTCAGATTTTTCGAGGGGATGGGCAAGCTACGTGAAAGATCCGAAGGCCCGCCCGGAGTATCCGAGCAGGAGAAGAGGGATTTAGTAACCCTCCACGGTGGTCGGGTGCTGTCGGCCAGCGCCCTATTATCTGAGGATGCCCTTTTCGCTGCAGGGCTTAGTTCCATTGACCCCCAAGGTGAGTCTTTACTCTGGTGGTTGATATGTTGATCAACTCCATTACTATTTAATTGAATATCTGCTATGTTTTCAGCCGAGTGATCCGCATTTGTGGGCCAAATAAGGAAGGAGCTGGGTAAGCGCCACAGGGGCTCCAATTCTAGGGATAAG
>UESW01001557.1:397994-421519 GCA_900491605.1 Calamus simplicifolius | reverse complement strand
CGCGCGCACGAGGATGATGGGAAAGAAACGTCTGCATGAGAAGATGATGAGAAGAAGGCGTTCACGTGATCCTTTAAAGGCGATGCAGAGTCCTCAAATCAAGGTATTGGGACTCTGTTAGTTAGAGATATTTGAAATTTAAATCTTTAGAGTCTATCTTCCCGATCTCGTGATAACTCTCACGAGCAGTTAACAAATCCAGGGGATTACATTCTTCCCTCCTTATAAAAATTCCGGCCTTGAAATTGATAATTTATATTAGAGAAAATTAAAATTCCAATTTTGTCCCAAGGACTAACAATCAACTTAGTCTTTATTCAAAAGTCAACAGCCGTAGCTATATCATTAACTATATTAAGACTCAAATAGTTGTGGATACTTCTTTTTCATTTCCTCCACAAGTTCCCAAGTAGCCTCCCTCTCAGAATGATAACTCCATTGCACGTTGACATATGGAATGATACACCGTCTCAGAACCTGATCCTTGCGGTCCACAATACGCACAGGATGCTCCTCATATGATAAATCTTCCTCAACTGTATAGGCTCATACGCTATGACATGGCTGGGGTCAGAGATATACTTCCTTAACATAGAGACATAAAAAACATTGTGTACCCCAGATAGAATCGGAGGCAGTGCCAGGCTGTAAGAAACCTCCCCGACTCTGCTCAAGATCTCAAAAGGTCCAATATAACGTGGACTCAGCTTTCCTCTAATCTCAAATCTTATCACATCTTTGGTTGGTGATACCCTTAAGAAAACATGGTCCCCAATCTGGAATTCTAATTCCCTTCTTCTGACATCAGCATAGCTCTTTTGCCTGCTCTGAGCTGTACGAAGACGCTCCCTGATCAAATGCACCTTATCTACTGTTTGCTGAATCAGCTCAGGGCCTAACAATTTCCTTTCCCCCACGTCATCCCAACATATAGGAGATCTGTACCTCTTACCATACAGAGCTTCAAATGGAGCCATTTGAATGCTGGCTTGGTAACTATTATTATATGCAAACTCCACCAAAGGTAAGTGGTTATCCCATGCTCCACCCAAGTCCATCACACAGGCTCGCAACATGTCCTCCAGAATCTGTATGGTCCTTTCTGATTGTCCATCTGACTGGGGATGATAGGTTGTACTGAAGTTTAGTTTGATTCCCATGGCTTTATGAAGACTCTTCCAAAACTAGGACACAAACCTTGTATCTCTATCTCATACAATAGATACCGGGACACCATGGAGTCTCACGATCTGCTCAATATACAAATTAGCTAATCTTTCACTAGAGACCCCAACTCTGAAAGGTAGGAAATGAGCTAATTTTGTTAGTCTGTCCACAATAACCCAAACTGCATCGTTACTCTTAGGAGTTTTGGGCAGACCAGTCACAAAGTCCATTGTAATCTTTTCCATTTCCACTGTGGAATCATAAGAGACTAAAGAGGTCTCGCAGGCCTTTGATGCTCGGCCTTCACTCGCTGACACACCAAACACTTGGCCACATACTGAGCAATCTCCCTCTTCATAACTTTCCACCAAAAATTTTTCTTTAAGTCTCTGTACATCTTAGTGCCACCTGGATACATAGTATAAGGAAAGTAGTGAGCCTCCTTCAAAATTTCAACCTTCAGTTCCTCAATGTTTGGCACACAAAGTCTTCCTTCAAATTTCAGGGATCCATCCTCCATTACATAAAATTCATTCTGAACTCCTGACTGCACAACTTCTTTAATCCTTTGTATATCTGAATCTTCCATCTGGGAGGACTTGATTCTGTCAACTAGGTCGGCTGGAGTACAAGTGCTGCAACAAGCCCATCAGACTGTTGTACTCTCAGACCAACCTACCACTTCTCCAGATCTCTCAATACGTGAGGCTGGAAAGTAATCATAGCAGCTAACTCATAAGAGAATTTTCTGCTCAAAGCATCAGCTACTACATTGGCCTTCCCAGGATGATACTGTGGATTCAGGTCATAATCCTTCAATAGTTCCAACCACCTCATCTGCCTTAAATTCAGCTCCCTTTGTGTGAAGATGTATTTTAGACTATTATGATCTGTATACGCATCACACGACACTCCATATAAATAATGCCGCCAAATCTTTAGAGCAAAAACCACAGCAGCCAATTTAGATCATGAGTAGGATAATTGTGCTCATAAGCTTTTAGTTGTCTGGAGGCATAAGCTATCACTCTTTCATTCTGCATCAAAACATCCCAATCCTTTCCGAGAGGCATCAGTATATAGTAAAACCTTCAGATCCTGTCGAAAGAACAAGAATGGGAGCTGACACCAGGCGCTGCTTTAACTCCTGGAAACTTTGCTCACACTCCACTGTCTAGTCAAACTTCACTCGCTTTTGGGTTAGACGAGTTAGGGGTAGAGCAATACGAGAGAAATCTCCATAAATTTACGGTAATACCCGGCTAACCCCAAGAAGCTTCTGACTTCTACCATATTGGAAGGTCGGCTCCAGCTAATGATAGCTTCAATCTTTTTCGGGTCCACAGATATACCATCTTTAGAGATTATATGACCCAAGAAAGATACTTGATCCAACCAAAATTCACACTTATGCAGCTTGGCATAAAGCTTCTTCTCTCGAAGAATCTGCAGCACGATCCTCAGGTGGTCCTCATGCTCCTTATGGCTCTTAGAATATATCAGAATATCATCAATGAAAACCACCATAAACTGATCCAGACATGACTTAAAAGTTCTGTTCATCAAGTCCATGAACGCTGCTGGAGCATTAGTTAACCCAAACGGCATTACCAAGAACTCATAGTGGCCATATCTGGTTTTGAATGCTGTTTTAGGCACATCTCCCTACTTGACTTTGAGTTGATGGTACCCTGACCTGAGATCAATCTTTGAGAATATCCGGGCTCCCTGGAGTTGATCGAACAAGTTGTCAATCCTCGGCAGAGGGTACTTATTCTGCACTGTTACCTTGTTGATTTCTTGGTAATCAATGCAGAGTCGAAGGCTACCATCCTTCTTCTTAACAAATAGAACTGGATCACCCCAAGGAGAAGCACTTGGTCTGATAAATCCCCGATCTAGGAGCTCCTGCAGTTGATCCTTCAGTTCCTTCAGCTCAGCTAGGGCCATACGGTAAGGGGGCTTTGATATAGGTCTAGTTCTAGGAGCTAGATCAATAGAAAACTCGACTTTCCGATCAGGGGGTAAATTAATTAAATCCTCAGGGAAGACATCAGGGAATTCTCGAGCTATAGGAATATCCTCCAACTTGGTCTCTTCCTACTGAAGGTCATTGACTACAACAAAAATCCTTGACCACCACCCATCAAATATTTTTCAGCCTGCATCGCTGATACGAACGCTGAGGCTAGGTGGTTCTAACCACCAATAAAACTGAATTCATGCTGACTTGGAGTTTTGAAGTTGACAATGTTCCTGAAGCAGTCTATTGAAGCATGATAGGAGGCCAACCAATCCATTCCAAGGATAACATCGAAAAACTTCAGTGTAAGGACAATGAGATCAGCATTCAACCTCCTATTCTCCAAGACAATTGGGCAAGATTTGCATACTGTGTCAACTTTCATAGCATCTCCATTTGGAAGTGCAATATGCAACTCTTGCTCCAGAGGAATAGGTGTCAATGATGCATTCTTGTCAAGATAGATGTCAGATATGAAAGAATGCGTGGCACCCGGGTTAATTAAAGTTTGAGTATAAGCAGTACCTACTTTAATCATTCATGTCACCACAGAATTAGAGGCTTCAGTGTCCTACTGAGTGAGGTTGAAGACCCTTCCCTGGGTCCTCGGTGGCTGCTATTGATACTGCTGGCTCATTCCTTGACTTGAAGAAGGCTGTTGATCCTTCTGAAAGGGACAGATAGCAATCTTGTGATCAGTTTTCCTACAGACAAAGCAGGCACCAGTCACTCTGCGGCAAGGCTTTCCAGGGTGGGAGTTACCATAATGAATGCAGCGAGTCTCCTTATTCTATGGTTCAGTTGAAGCCTGATGTGCACCCTTCTTCTTGGCCTGAGCAGAGGATTGGCCAGAAGTAGGCCCTTTTCTCTTCTTCTGCAGCTCTCAATCCTTTTGAACAGCATTCATATCCCTCTCAATCACCAAGGCTTTATTCACTACAGCACTGTAAGTGAGGAGCTCAAATGCATTGATCGCTTGCCTCAGTCTGGGTCGTAGTCCCTCAGTGAATCTGGTGACCTTGGCCATTTCATTGGTCACAATATTTGGAGCAAAACGGGCCAACCTGGTGAATTCAGCTTCATACTGGGCCACAGAAAGATCCTTTTGCTCCAATTTGATAAACTCTGATTCCATCTATCTCTGTACACTCCTGGGGAAATATTTGTCGAAGAATATCTCTCTAAACTCTCCCCAAGAAATAATCTGTCCATTTCGATGATGCTCCTTAACTAACCACCAATCATAGGCTTCTCCCTAAAGAAGGTAGGTGAAAAATCTGATCCGCTCCATATCCTGACTACCATGGGCCATAAAAGCCTTCTCCATGTCTCGCACCCACCGCTCAGCATCAACAGGGTTGATGGATCCAGAGAAATGGGCGGGGGCAAACTTCTTGAAGTCTGCAAAGCTGTGGCCAACCCCTATCCAGGATTGAGATTGAGTAGGCTGGGTCTGTGGAGCAGTAGAGTCGGACTGAGTCTGTGGAACAGGAGGGGCAAGCTGTGTCTACGGGGCAGTGTGAGCAGGCTGAGTGGACAAGGCCTGCAGAATTTGATGCTGCAAGTCCCGCATTGACTGCACCATACCCGAGAGAACCTGAAGCATCTCGGTCTAGAGTTGCTGCTGATCAGTCCCGACTGAATTGGTAGGGGCAGCAGCTCCGATGGCTTCCAGACCTCCCGGTTGGCCAGCATTACCAACCTGGGAACCCTGATCATTTTGTTGACTTCTAGTGCAATGTGCCATTCTTATCTCCTGATAAATTAGTTGTAATTAATATCATTGTAAACATTAATTGTTAGGCTTTCAAAGCATAATATCTGAAATTCCTTTAAATTTATAATTATCTCAATGTCATTCTAGTGTTTTGCCTAAAGTGTTATCATGTATATATCCCTAATGTCATAACCTGGCTCTGATACCACTAAAGCTGTCACGCCCCAGTCCCAAAATTTGAACTAGGGTGGCAACCCGCCGCATGCCAGGCATGCAAGGCATTTCGAACTTCATCACATAAATCAATATAAAGAAAAATTTAAATTCATGATTTATTACAAACCATAATTATCAGTCTTGGGCTACCTGCCCTACACACAAGCAAATCTGAACTAAATCAATATAATAGAACTAAGTTTATTTAATAGAAGCTCCGTCTATCCCAATTATCCTTCTTCATTCCTGAGGCTCTGAAAAATATTGTGAGAATTCTATGAGCTCACACTCAATAAGTAAGCCTAATATAATTTCAAATTTTTATTTATCATGCTATCAGCATATTCATGTCATCATATCAAAATAATTTGGAAGCTTAATTAAATAAACAATACTAGAATATGCGATGTAAACCAAACATTATTTATATTGTCATCATTTTTTTTTATGTGTCCCACGGCCCTACAACACACATCTTGTATATTACTCTTAAATATCCCCTAAGAGGAAGGGTTCGGGTACCAGTATTCTGTCATATCATAATCGGTCATATAATAATCTGTCATGTGATAATCTATCATATCATTATCTGTCATATGAGAACCGCAGCGACACATAAAGTTTTACTATCATTATCATAATTACATATTATCATAGTAACAACATAATTTTGCATGATTAACATAATTACATTTAACTGTAAGTTCACAGTTTACAAATTAAATAATTTATAAAATTATAATACTTGACTTACTTATCACAGTACACAATTTCAATTGATAACCCAGCTAATTGGACACCTGGGAACCTACAGTATCATTTTTCATTATTAAATTTCTAAAATCTGAATTATAAAATGATTCTTAAACTCTACCCAAACTACTTCACGTGCCCAACTTTGGGCTCGAATATCTCTCAATGTATACACCCAAATAGGGAAACAAAATTATCCCCAGAAACTAGATTCAATCAGAATTCGGACCATATATTTACTTTGGCATTCTCGGCCCAATACAGGGCCCAAAACGCTGCTCAAACAGGGCTCATGAACCGGCCCAATAGGCCCAAGTCAAAACAGCCCAGCCGGCTTAGCTTCTCTCTTCCTTTTTTTTTCTACTACTGTTCCCCTGATTCAAAGAAACAGGGGCATGCCGTGCTGGTGGCCAGCGCCGCCGCCAGCCAAAATTAGGGGCGGCCCGGCCGCCGGTGGCCGGACCAAAGCCGGCCACCGCCACGGCCGGCCCCCCCTTCCTTCTCTCTTTTCAATTTCTCCCTATCGTCTTTCTTTCTCTTTCACGATCCACCGCGGCTAGGAGGCGTGCCGGCGGCACGGCGGGCCAAATCCGGGGCGGCCTGGCCGCCGGTGGTTGTACCAGAGCCAGCCTCCGCCGTGGTCGGGCCCTCCCTTCCTCTCTCTCTCCAATTCCTCTCTCTTTCCCTCTTTCTTTCTCATGATCTACCGTGGCCAAGAAGCGTGCCAGCGGCACGGCCGGTCGGACCTCCACCGGATGCCTGTTCGGCGCCGGTGGGGGTCTCCGACTGGAGCTCAGGCCCGGCGAGGCGACGGGCACGCCGCCGGGCCCGAACCGAGGATCAACCGGTTGCCATGGAAGATCACCGCCTCTACTTCTCTTTCTCTCTTTCTTTCTTGATTCTCTCTCTCTCTCTCACCCTGGCATGGACAGAGAGACTCACCGGGAGCAAGCGCGCGCACGAGGATGATGGGGAAGAAATGTCTGCACGAGAAGATGATGAGAAGAAGGCATTCACGTGATCCTTTAAAGGCGATGTAGAGTCCTCAAATCAAGGGATTTGGGACTCTGCTAGTTAGAGATATTTGAAATTCAAATCTTTAGAGTCTATCTTCCTGATCTCCCTCACCATGTTCTCATTTACCTTGATTTCTCTAATGGTTCATAGGATCCTATAACTCTTTTGATTCTAAATTTCTAATTGATAAACAGAGCTCGACATCACGAGTGAGATTTGGCTTGTTGAGATTTGGTGTTTGAAAGATTGTGTTCCTCTTTCCTTTTTAATGACAGCACGCTGAATTATGTAATATAACTCATTTGGAATGTAAATATTGATGATGTTCTGATTTCCTTTTCTTATATCTTCAGCCCTTATCCATCTTGGATTTGGTTTCTTTGGCTTCAAGAGCTAAGGTACATAATCTCCAGTCCTGCAAAATTTTATATTCAGATTAGTGAGGTCCATTAATATTAGAAAACATAAAATTACAGTAAGAGCTCTTGTTTAATTTTTAATTACTATTATAATGCAGTTGTCTGATGGAAAATTTTTCATCATTATTGTTACTTCCTTGAAGCTGTTTGGAAATCTCTTTGGATACCTGGAATATTTCTGCTAAATTAGGTGTTTCAGTTGGCATGCATAAATAAGGCTTACTGTCTCATATCTCATGTTAATAAAACATATTTCAGAAAATTTCAGTATATTTCTGTTGTTGCAATTGGAAATCACTCTGCACTATTGTTGAACTGTGAAAGGTTGTGGGAAAAAAAATGCAAATGTCTGTAGTCTCATATATTTCTAATGGACATAATTAAATCACGCCATACATATCACACCACAAGCTTGCCAGTATTCTGTAAAGCTTAATACATGCAAGGTGAGTTATGTAATTACAACAGCAGGGTATTATTTAATTGGTGAATTACTATTGGTTACCATTCAGGATTAGACATTTTGATCCAAATGTATTCACCTTAAAAGAACCCCTTATCTCTTTTATGTTATGGACAGCTTGACTTTCCATGAGTTGAACAGAAAGTATTTTGATTTGAGTATCAAATATAAAGGTTTGAAGATGTTAAGTTCATATGTGCCTCTTGTATTTTAGCAATTATTTCTCAACGAAAACCAAAAAAAAAAAAAGTCAGAAGGTTTATTTGTTTCAGATAATCTAAATAGTTCGAGGCATGAAAATCTTTTCCCACAACTTTCATGCCCATTATCCAATCAATTGGTAAAGCTTTGTCTGTTTTATAGGAGCCCCCATGTTGATTGGAAGCAAAATCCAAAGTCTTTTATATATTTTTCCTCTTTTAGAGCCATAATTGTGTTTTGATATTTAGATGGAACACACAAGAATGCACACCATGTGACCTAGCTAAGCATGCTGTGGTTTTGGTCATAGCCTTCTGAGCAATCCCTCTACCGTCACACAGTTACAGAACATCTGTTTGGATGTTTCTGTTGCTGCAGTCATGATTTGAAAACTTTCACAGATAAAGCTATGTGCTTGCTTATCAGAGAATATACAAGAAAGGTTAAACAAAAAAAAAAAGTATTACATTAAAGAAAGAAAAGAAAAGAAAAGAAAGAAGAGATCTACTCATTTCTGTTCATATGGTAGCGGGGTTGTTGTTAAAGACTCGTAAATAGAATCCACAAAATATAGTTATGATGACATTGTAGTAGAACCTATTTTGTAGATCTTTTTAATCTTGTGAAGAGTAGAGTTCCTTTTATCACATTACTATTTATTTTGACATATACCTATGCTACTAAATGTTGAACACTTATGATGATGAAATACGTACAGGATATTGGATAAAAGTTGGTTGTTTATCGATCATTTATCCTACAATAGACAAAAGTTGGATAAATAAACTGAGAAATACCAAAGAATATTTAGATGGAGTTCGTGATTTCATTAAATTTGGTTTGGATAAAAGTAATTTGAATGGAAAGATTCCATGTCCATGTTGGTAATGTGTTAACAATTCTTATTTAGATCCACAAACCGTTGAAGAACATTTGATATGGAATGGTTTTGCAAGAGGTTATACTGAGTGGATTTTCCATGAAGAATGTATGTTGCCATTATCAAGTAATCAACCCTCCTCGTCTGATCTTGGATATGATAATATGTAAGATAACCTTGTAGGAGATAATATGACAATTTTGATCACAGATGCTTTTCGATATGGTGTTCAAAACTTTGGAGGTTCAACTAATATACATAAAACGGATAGAATATGTGATGGTTCTACATTTATGGAATAAACATTTGTTGAGGAGCAGATGCATGAGTTAGCTCGGTATCATAATTTAGTTAAAGATGTAGATGAATAATTATATCCGAATTATTTGAAATTTTTTAAGATCTCTTTTCTTATACATTTATTTAATATAAAATATATGAATGGATGGTCCAAAAAGAGTTTTACTATGCTTCTCAAATTACTAAAGGATGCATTTTCAGAAGGCACTGGTTTAACATCATCTTATTATGAAGCAAAGAAAGTTATTAACAAATTGGATCTTGGATATCAAAAGATTCATAGTTGTTTGAAAGACTGTATGTTATATCATGATGAAAATGCTGATCGAGAGTCATGCAATGTATGTGGATCTTCACGATGGATAACTCATGAAAAGGATGAGGATGATGTAACGAACAAAACAAAAAAAAATCGACGAAGGTATTGTGTTACTTTTCTCTAATTCCTTGATTGAAAAGGCTATATTCATCATCGAAAATAGCTTCATTAATGAGATGGCATGATGAAGGGCGTACAAAGAATGGAATGTTGAGACATCCAGCAGATAGTTTAGCATGGAAAGCATTTGATGCTAGGCATTCTGATTATTAAAATAAAATCTAGGAACTTATATGATATGGGAAAGCAGCTGAAAGATGATGAAAATAATGACACTTATACGCATTCTATGCCTTTCAATTTTGTACCAGTTGATGACGTACATTCTACGATATCCTTGGTTAGAATAGAATTTAAAGGAAATGATAATGCTTGATTCTTATTGGTACTAAATTTTGCAATGTATTAAATTTTATAGTAATTATTATATTAAATTAATATTTATTTTCAGTAACTCTGACTCTGATGTAAATGATAGGTGACATTATGTCGCATTACGGACAGAGGCTGGTCCTTCTACTTCAACATAACAGACAGAGGCTGATCCTTCTTTAGTACCGGACGTTGCATCCACTCCTTCGGCACAGCAGTCTACTGCAGCTCCATCATCCTCGGGGCAACATGATCCTACTATTCGTGTAGGATATGATGAACTACACATTCAGGGTAATTTATTTTTTTATTTGGTTTGATAAAATTTCTTTACACTTTTACTATAGTTTACTTATATTTATTTTATACAGACGAATCTAGAAGGGTTACACGCAAACGCAAGCCCATGGGAGTACGAGATGTATGGCTGATGCATGAGGGTGAGAAGATAGTAATTGAGTGCAATCAGCGGGATAGCCAATTAAAAAAGCCTCTAGCTTATTGAGTTCCTTTTTAGGGAGTGTTGCATGGAGGCATCAACTTTGTCCATTGAGTTATGCAAAATGGAATGACATGCTTTCGATGTATAAAGTTGAGATTCTATGAGTTGTGCAGGTAAAAAATTGAATCTAAACCGTTCTTATTTTGTATAGTTGATATATTATGCTATGTTTTATATTTTTTTGGTTTTAATATATTTTCTTTTACAGTCCAAGTTTGTACTTCCTTCTTCCTCTCATGAGTTTGTACTGAAGTCTCTCAATCGAAAATGGAAAGAATATAAGGCATATTTGAAGATGAAGTACAAGTTGTCGCGTATGATCGAGGAGCAGGTAGTTGGTACTTGTCCTCCTGAAGTACCCCCTCATCAGTGGATGGAGTTGGTTCATTATTGGTTCTTCGAAAGGGAACATGTATCTTGTTATTTAATCTTCTTGTTATTTAATCTTTTAAGACACTTTATTAAAATATTTATTTGATTTTGTAGATATATTCTAATATTGGTAAAGCTGCATGAGCATCTATATCTATTCCCTATATATCGGGATCCAAGAGTTATGTACGATTCAAACAACAGTTCGTATGTTTTTTAAATTATACATTTTTTAATTTTATATCAAAATATTTACTTATTATAATGAAACCAAAATTATATATCATGGACGATGTATCGCGAAACGTATCGCGGTACATAAATTCTATTTGGTCTACTTAATTGATGTTTTAGGTTGTTACATATGGATCGTGCGGAAGTTAAAAGTATTGCTGGATTGTGCTGAAGTTAAAGTATTTTTCCTTTATAATTTTCTCTTTGATGGTGACTAAGTCATTAGGCAATGAATATTATCCAATGCTTAGCTGCAATTACCACCTGGGACATGGCTGTTTTGTCCCGTAAAATCATCTTGATGTAGTTAGCATGGATCTGTTATCTCTTTGAGAATATATCTATCAACTAACTGGGAGTTAACCTATATTTGGTTGGGCAACTGAAGAAGAGATTAATCTATCTGACAGTGGTCTGATAAGCTGAAGTCAGCAAAGTGGAACATGATGATTAGATGTGTCTAATTTCATGTATCACAGCCATGGCCTGCAAGTGTTTGCAACATTAGCCTTTCAGACTACATTTATTTGCCTGTTGGAGTGTAGTACCCGGTTCAAGCGAACCAGATTTGGTTCAGATGAACCAGGCTTGGTTCAGATGAATCAGCTCCTGTCTATTGGGTTCCCCGGGCTGACGCTTCACTCCAAGTGAAGCGTTTAGTCTCCCGGGAAACCCCCGATCCGAGGCGCTGCTCAGATGATTAAATAAGGAGGAAGAGGACTCCTTCCTTCACGCTGGCGTGCTTCATCCATCAGGTAATCCTCTGGTCTAGAGAGAGAGAGAGAGAGAGAGCGTGTGAAATCAACCCAGTCGATCCCTTGGTTCAGGCCCGGCGGCGTGCTCGTCGCCTCGCCGGGCCTGAGATTTGGCCGACAACTCCGCCGGCACCGGGGGAGGCGTCCGGCGGGGTCCAATTGGCCCTCCTCTCGCGCGGTGGCGGAAGCCGGTTGGTTCGGGTCCGACGGCGTGCTCGCCACCTCGCCGGGCCCGAGCTTTGGCCTGTCGCCTCCACCGGCGCCGGGCGTGCGTTCGGTGGAGGTCCGGCTGGCCAAGGTGGCCAGCCGTGCCGCCGGCACAGCAATGAGAGGGCTTCTGGCCACCGGCGGTCGGCTCTGGCCTGATCAATTTGGCCGACGGCGGCCCTGGCTGCCGGCTAAGTCCCCATCCCCTGTTCGGTGAAACAGGGGATCGGGTGGCTGTGAATTGAACCGGGCCGGCTGGGCCGGCCGGTTCAGGCCTTTTGGGCCGTGCAGCATTGGGAGTTGGGCTGGTTTTTGGGCCCTGTAACGGGTCAGGATTAGCAAAATATTTATGAGAATCTGGATGAATTCTAGTTTCTTGGGGTATTTTTACTTCTTTGGGGAGATATTCGAGCCCAAAGTAGGGCCATGAACTAGTCTGGGTAGAAATTCTAAGGGTCATTTTAATATTCGTATTCTAATAAATTAATTGTGTAAATGATCCTATAGGTGCTTAGACATCTGACTAGCTGATATATATTTGTTGGATTGCGTACTGAGGTAAGTAAGCCAGTTATCAGTATTTAATAAATTATTCATTATATGAATGTTTAAATTGTGAATTTTGACATGAAGAACTGTTATTGGCCCTATGATTTCACTATGCATTGCAGTTATTATTACATTGATGCCCACTGTTTATGCAGTTCATGATGTGAGGTACTGTTATGTGTTGCCATCATGTTACAACACCCCATGCCACACACACATCTAGAGGATGTGTTCTGCTTGTTTATGCCACTATACGTCTTGTTCTGCTTGTTTAATTCATTACTAGATTTCTGTCTTCTATCTAAGTGTGAGGTGAGACTTCTGTGCATGTAGACATGAGTGTGCCTTTTGTTGGATATATGTCCATAAATTGTAGAATAATAGATTTATATATTTGTATGTATTTTCAATAATTTAAATGGCCCCAACAATTGTTCTGTTGAATATTATGTTTGCATGCATAGTTTTGATGCTTTATAAATATTGAAAAAATTTGTTGAATTATTTAAATGAGACTTATATATTATATATAAGTTTACCATACAGAAAATAATATTTAAAGTAAATAATCTAAATTGTATTCATAATTATAATTAAAGTTAAATCTTTAATTTAAAATTACTAGCACGATTCATTACATTCTGAATGAAACGATCTTATCCGATTGTTGATGAGATCGGAATGAAAGCGCTTTATATAATTCTGTTATTATATAGAACTGGAACGTGAATTAATTATGAATCTCTAATTAAATTTCGTTGTTAAAATAGAGCATTAAAAATTAATTAATGATGGTCATATATGAATCGATCTTATGAGTAATTAATAGACTCCTATTATTGTATTATATTTTTTAACAGGTAATAATGTAGCCAAAATATTAATATACAAGATGACGGCTTGAATAATAAGAGCACTCAATTTTTAATCAATCATAAATATTTATTCATTATAGAATCAATGGTACTTATGGATAAAGATATAATTAAAGAGGTTGACGAAAAATGTCTAGCTTTAATTATGAACCATTTATGGATGATTGATTTATATATAGTGACTATATCAATGACAATTCAAATCCTTTTGAATATAATTAATTTTATAATTTTGAGAATGTAGTTCCAAATTTTTAGTGGAGTGATTTGAAATTAATAATTTTAATATTTTAATTAAGGTGTTAATTGAATGCCAAAATTATTGAAGCTTAAAATTATAAAGTCCATAGTTCCTTTGGACGGCTCCATTAAATTATGTGAACTTTATGATATGTTGGATTAAGTTATTAATTTGGAATTAAGAATTCTAAATTAATTTACACATAGAAATTAATTGGATTAATTTATATTTTTGAATAATATTATTTAAAAATAATTTAAAATTATTTTAAATTAAAAATATATGGTGTACTAGGAAATACATCGTAGGCATGTTCTATTGGAAGAGTACATATGGAAATTATTTTTTGTTGGAGAAATATATGGGATTATGGGAGAGCTTTTCTCTCTTCCGTTTCATCCACGATTAATATATCAAAACAAACCAAATTGGTTGTTGGATAGATATACATTAAAGTAATCTTCAGAGTTGAAAGTTATCTTTAATTTTTAATTAATTAATTAATTTTTTAATTAAAAAGAATGATAATTATTATTCTCTTATACTATAAGATTCACTGGAGAAAAATAACGGATACATTAAAGTGATCTCCAAGAGTTGAAAGTTATCTTTAATTTTTAATTAATTAATTAAAAGGATGGTAGTTATTATTCTTTTAGAATATAAGATTCACGAGAAAAAAATAAAATAATCTCTAAGAGTTAAAAGTTATCTTTAATTTTTAATTAATTAATGAATTAAAAATGATTGTAGTTATTATTCACTTAAAATATAAGATTCACGAGAAAAAACGAAGGATGATTGTACGAAGGATAACTGTCATCAACCACTCCTTCATCTTTACTTTATCTCATGAGTTGAGAATACAAAGTGAATAAAAAAAACTTAGTTGTGTGATCTCAACCCAAAATCAAAAAATGCCCACTCGTTCGTGTTCATCATATTTTAGAGAACGTTTAAAAGATCCGTGGTGATCAAAAGGATTTGATGATTTCAAAGTGGTGTTGGCGGAGTTCAAGACATTCGACGAAAGGTCAATTTCTTAATCTTCTTATTATTTTTATTATTAAATTAAATGGGTATAGATCGCTTAAATAAAATTTTTAAGATATGCGGTTTGATCCTTATCTCACTTCCGCAAACATCTCAAAATCATTTTGAGATAAACAACAAGTGGTATTAGAGCCAGGTTATACCCCTATTAATTTAATAATAGATTATATAATAATCTTTATATGATTGGGTAGGCACTCATGCATTATGGTCTATGTTTTTTAATATTTTCATGTTGATGAATGTATGTGCCAATAGATTGGTCGTTATTTTTTTCAAATCCATAGAATAAGTTATGCTTTTTTTCTTTTGATTAGATCAATTAAATATATGATTTATAATGTTATCTTTATTTTATATTGATAAAGAAGGGTTCTTCATGGTTTTGAGAAGAGTTCTCAATTAGATTTTTTTTCTATATAAAAGAGTCATGTTCTATTAAGAAATTTTTCAAAGGCTGTCCACTAGGATTTTTTTTAGGAAAACCTTCCCATCTTCCCCATAGGTTTTGAACGAGTCCTTTTCATTCCTAGAAATTCGAAAAGCCTCACATTTTTTCAAGAATTCGAAAAGCCTCACCGTCTCAAAGCGGTGGTGATAGAAGTCGCAGTGGAGCCTCATCGTCTTTAAGGATGCGAAGAGTCACGTATTATTGAATATTTTATTGTATTAATAATAATTATATTTTCATGCATATTATGTCACATTAGATAAAAAAGTGTCTACCTATTTGTTGCATGTCATGCATTCAAGTGCATTATTATTTTATTAATTTTACTAAAAAAGTTTTAGTAAATTATATTTAATGCACTTTGCAATAAATTTAATGAGATTAAATTTGTAAATTAATTTAGCAATTGGATTTGCAAAATTAATGTGCCAAATGTGAAGTTTTAAATTTAAGTGCTAAATTTTAAGTTATCACATTTAACTTATTTTATAATTTTAAAGTATTTAAAATTATAAAATCTTAGTGATTTAAATTATTTAAATTAACTAAGGGTTCATGAAACAAAAGTTGTTTTATAAATAAAATACACTTTGGCAAAATAATGAGTGGTAGGGATAATATGACAATATAACCCTTGGTCTCAATCGTTAGTACAACACCGTGAGTTATTAGCAAGGTTGTCTTTCATAAGATAGAATTTGTCCTCCCAGAGGGTGTCTACTAATGGTAATAATAAGGTTGTCTTTCATAAGATAAAATTTTTAAGATGTATTTTAGAATTGACCTATCCTACGACAGTAATTTCTAAGTTAAGTCTCAAAAAGTGATGGGTCACACTCATGAAGAAATAATTAAACTAGTTAATTATTTTCTTGACCAAAATTTAAGAAAATTAATGAGTATTTGAATATGAGATATTTTGAGATATACTTATTAATTGAAAAAGTCTCATTTTAATTAGCAACTATTTGACCTACCTTATGACGGCACTTAGTTGTGGAGATTAAAATTCCTTAGGCCTTTTAGGTAACATATTTTTGTATTTAATATGTGCATTCTTGTATCATATTTGCTTTGCCTTAACTGTGTGATGATATTTATGTAATTATTTATTAAAAATATTTTTATTTTTTAGCAAATATGTCAAACTCGATTTTCTCACTTCTCGCCTCTCAAGTTTTAACTGGTGAAAATTTTGTTAAGTGAAAAAGCAACATGAATACTATCGCTGCCAAATCACTTGCGATGAGCGCCGGGTGAGCTGAGATCTTTGCAGGCCTTCGAGAGTGTAGAGAGGTCACCGTCTTCCTTCTGGGGCCTGCAAGAAAAGTCCTAGACCGGTGGTTCCAGCGGGGACCCTCCGACGCTCAAGTCAGCGATCTGGAGAACAGGGATTTTTTAATGAAAGAGTAGAGATTGAGTCCTCCTCCCCCTCGTTGTGAGTCGGGGTCTCTATATACCTGTTCGGGGCCATGCCTGCTGTTAGTGGCGTCAGGGGGGAGCACGTCCACCGCGTGCGTAGCCGTGCATGCTCATGGTGACGTGGTCTGCCATTCTCAATGGAAGTGGACCACGTAGCTTGAACGTGGGTGATTGTCGCTGGGAGCCGACGCCGAGATCGGGATGGGCCATGGACGACATGGATGACGAGATGGACCATGGCCGATGCCGAGGTCGGGATGGGCCCTAGCCGACACGGATGTCGAGATGGGCATGGCCGACGCCGAGGTCGGGATGGGCCCTGGCCGATATGGATGCCGAGATGGGGCATGGCCGACGCCGAGGTCGGGATGGGCCCTGGCCGACATGGATGTCGAGATGGGGCATGGCCGACGCTGAGGTCGGAACGGGCCCTGGCCAACATGGATGTCGAGATGGGCCATGGCCGACGCCGAGGTCGGGACCAAGGCTTAAACTGACTGCGGCCAATGCGGAGGTCGAGACGGGCCGCAACCAACATGGAAGTCGGGGTAAGCCATGTCAAGCCCAATTGCCAAGGAATTGGCTCGCGTGTTCTTTGACCTAATGGAGCTGTCAGCCTTGGAGGTGTCGGCCTTGAAGTTGTCGGCCTTGGAGCTCTCGGCCATGGAGCTATCGGCCTTGGAGCTGTCGGTCTTGGAGCTGTCGGCCTTGGAGCTCTCGGCCATGAAGGTGTCGGCCTTGGAGCAATTGGGTGCGCGTGGCTTTTGAGACCATAAACGCTACCGTGGCCGAAGGGCCCTTTGGAGGCCAAAGGGGGGCTCTGTCGGTTTTCTTCCTTCATGGTTCTCTAACGGCATTGGATCAGCCACATCAGATGCCCCTCGCCCATGAGACGAAGTGGGCCCACCCCAGCAAGGCGAAAGGGGCATTACCTCCCATGTGGCTGATCCCCACCTAACTTTGGGTCTTCAACTTTTGACATGATGTTTGGATGTGGGTCCCCATCCACATGCCATAGAGGCAGAGAGCCAATGAGGCGCAATGATGCTCCTGAGGTAGAGGGAGTCGTTGAGCCTTTTTCGTAGATGTTTGCCTTTGTGTCGTGTTTGATATCGACGTTGATTACAGGCTTAAGAGCTTGGGAGCGGATACCCATCAACTATGAACTGGGGAGTTGGCTTCTCCCAGCTGTGAGTTGTCTTGAGGCTTCTTGATGGCTGAAAGTAATCAGCTATATGTTGCAAGTGTGTAATTTAAACAAAGGTATTACCCGATTAGCCGTTGGCCGCTGATACAGAGTTGAGGCCGTTGAGGCTGAAATGAAGCCGTTGAGGCTGTAACGAAGCCGCTGAGGCAAAGTTGAGACCGTCGAGAGCCTTTTGAACCCCGAAGGATGACCCGGGAGTCGCTGGGATTAGACCATGCTTGGGAGCCTTTAACCCTCGAGGGTGGCCAGATAGTTGAGAGTCGTCAGGTGCCTTTTTCTTTAAAGAAATTGGTCTCCTTCTGCAGAGTTGATGACCTGCCCCCAGGGAACTGTGATGATCGAAGGCAGGGGGGGGGACCAGTGCTGAAATTCAAGGGCAGCTGGAATGGAATCCGCAGGAGGTCCTGGGCTTGGATTGCCGATGCAGAGCCGGGCTTGAGTGTCGAGGGGAGACTCGTGCTTGAGTGTGCCGATGCGGAGCGGGGCTTGAAGGTGCCGATGCGGAGCGGGGCTTAAGTGTGCCGATGCGGAGCCGGGCTTGAAAGTGCCGACATGGAGCCGAGCTTGGAGGTGCTGACGCGGAGCCGGGCTTGAAGTGCCGACGTAGAGCCGGTCTTTAAGTGCCGACGTAGGGCCAGTCTTTAAGTACCGATGTGGGGCTGGTCTTTAAGTTGCCGGTGCAGAACCGTCTTTTGTGCTGACGCAGAGCCGGTCTTTAAGTTGCCGGTGCAGAACCGGTCTTTTTGTGCCGACGCGGAGCCAGTCTTTGGTGCCGATGCAGAGCCGGTCTTTACTTGCCGATGCGGAACCGGTCTTTTGTGTCGATGCGGAGCCGGTCTTTAGTTGCCGGTGCGGAACCGGTCTTTTTGTGCCGATGCGGAGCCGGTCTTTAAGTGCCGACGTGGGCCGGTCTTTATGTGCTGACGCGGGGCCGGTCTTTAAGTTGCCGGTGCGAAACTGATCTTTTTGTGCCGACGCGGAGCCGGTCTTTAGTGCCAACGTGGAGCCGATCTTTAGTTGCCGGTGCGGAACCGGTCTTTTTTGCCGACGCAGAGCCGGTCTTAAGTTGCCGATACGAAACCGGTCTTTTTTGCCAATGCGGAGCCGGTCTTAAGTTGCCGGTGCGGAACCGGTCTTTTTCTAAGAAATATACTCATCCCAAGAGCATGATAAAATAAGGATATTCTGAATAATACTTTATTAAAAAAAAACTTAAGCTAATAAAATCAGCAAGCTACTGATAATACCGTCGTAAGTTATCCACGTTCCACGTGCAGGGGAGAAGCTTCCCATCTATCCCTTCCACTTTTACGCTCCGTGATGGAGCACTTCCATGACGCGATAAGGTCCTTCCCATTATGGTGCCAGCTTGCCTCCTTTCGTCGACTTTTCGAGCTGCTGCTCGCCCCCCATGAGATCATGCTATTATTTTTTTCGTTGGGGCATTGTCGATGCCAGTCTGAGGCGCTGGAGGTGCCGACGTACCCGGGGCAGTGGGATTTCTTCGAACAAACTTGCCCAAGTGACCATGCTGGACAAGCTCTTCAATGGCCATCTTCAAATGGCGGCAGTCTTCAGTGTCATGTCCATAGTCTCGGTGATACCGGTAGTAAAGCTCTTTGTTGCGGGGGTTTACTGACTTTAGGGGATGTGGGCGTTGAAAGTAAGGCTCCTCCTCAATCTCTAGTAGGATGTGGGAGATCAGAGCCATGAGAGGAGTAAACTGCTCCTTAGGAACCAGTGCCTGGGGCCGGTGGTCAAAGCGATGGGGTGGTTCGGGCTGCCTGGATCGTCCCGTAGCTGGTTCCGTGGGTGTCGGCTTCTTATTGGAACTCTTGTTGGCTTCCCTTCTAGACGAGTCAGCCTCATCGGCGCGGATGTACTTCTGTGCCCGACTTAGCAACTCGGCATAGGAGATGGGAGGCTTTTTGTCCAGAGAATATGCAAATCTGGAGGGGCGGAGTCCTCGCTTCAATGCTAGGGTAGCAACAAAATCTTCCAAGTTATAGACTTCGAGCGTGGCCTCCTTAAATCGAGCTACAAAGTCCTTCAAGGTCTTGCCACTCCTTTGTTGGACAGCAAACAAGCTATCGGCGACTCGAGGGATCTTTCGGCATGCATCAAAGTGAGCCAGGAAAGACCGCTCAAGTTGCCTAAACGAATTGATACTGCGGGGCGGCAGATGAGAATACCATGCACGCGCTGCTTTCCGTAGTGTGGCTGGAAAGCAACACATAAGAGAGTCCATCGCCCCTTGGACCTGCATGAGGACCTTATAGCTCTCCAAGTGGTCCAGAGGGTCCATCGTACCATCATAGGGGTCCAGCTGGGGAAGACAGAACCGAGGCGGAACCGGCTCCTCCATGATGCGGTGGGAGAGCGGAGGACGATGGTCATATATCACCTCGTGAGGATTGACGATTTGATGACTGAGCTCTTCCAATTGCTGATGATATTCATCGAGCCGCCACTCAGCCCAACGAGTGGCTCTCCTGTTGATGTCGTCTTTAGAAGAGTCAGAGGATGAAGATGGGGAGGCACGGCGATGTGCAGAGTGCACCTGCCGTGGCTCTTTCTCATCGTGTTGCCGGTGAAGATAGTCAGAATGACGAGAGCGGGATCGTCATCGTTTCGAGGTTTCTCGACAGCGCGGCCTCTGGGATGAGTGGTGGGAGGCTTCCGAGGGAGTTCTACCCTGATGAGGCCGGCTAGCATCATGGTCTTCCTCATGGAACGGAGGGGTTGTAGTGGTTCAGGTACGGCAGCGAAGCAGTGCTCTTGTAACCTTTGCACCACGGTTACCATATCTTGTACTTGACGCGCCAGGGCGTCGAGCCGATCTACCTGGCCAACCGAAGGTGGTGCAGGCGGAACATGGAGGTTATCCTCCGATTGTTCAGCCTGTGGGACATGCTCCGCAGCATGGCTGGTGGAAACTTCCTGAGCTTGCGTTGTCACCATCGTCTTCCTTGCAGAATTAACGGAATCGCAGGGAGAGTGCGTTGCCTGCCCCCCTTCCTGGCGCGCCAATCTGTCGCTGCCAAATCACTTGCGATGAGCGCCAGGTGAGCTAAGATCTCTGCAGGCCTTCGAGAGTGTAGAGAGGTCACCGTCTTCCTTCTGGGGCCTGCAAGAAAAGTTCTGAACCGGTCATTCCGGTGGGGACCCTCCAATGCTCAAGTCAGCGATCTGAAGAATAGGGATTTTTTAATGAAAGAGTAGAGATTGAGTCCTCCTCCCCCTCGTTGTGAGTCGGGGTCTCTATATACCTGTTCGGGGGTCATGCCTGCCGTTAGTGGCGTCAGGGGGGAGCACGTCCACCGCGCGCGTAGCCGAGCATGCTCGTGGTGACGTGGTCCGCCATTCTCGATGGAAGTGGACCACGTAGCTTGAACGTGGGTGATTATCGCAGGGAGCCAACGCCGAGATCGGGATGGGCCGTGGAAGACACAGATGTCGAGATGGGCCATGGCCGACGCCGATGTCGGGATGGGCCCTGGCCGACACGGATGTCGAGATGGGGCATGGCCGATGCCGAGGTCGGGATGGGCCCTGGCCAATACGGATGTCGAGATGGGCCATGGCCGACACCAAGGTCAGGACGGGCCCTGACCGACACAGATGTCCAGATGGGGCATGGTCGATGCCGAGGTCGGGACCAAGGCTTAAACTGACTGCGGCCGACGCGGAGGTCAAGACGGGCCGCAACCGACACGGAAGTCGGGGTAAGCCATGTCAAGCCCAATTGCCAAGGAATTGGCTCGCGTGTTCTTTGACCCGATGGAGCTATCGGCCGTGGAGGTGTCGGCCTTGGAGCTGTCGGCCTTGGAGGTGTCGGCCTTGGAGCTCTCGGCCTTGGAGCTATCGGCCTTGAAGCTCACGGCCATGGAGGTGTCGGCCTTGGAGCAATTGGGTGCGCATGGCTTTGAGGCCATAAACGATACCGTGGCCAAAGGGACCTTTGGAGGCCGAAGGGGGGCTCCGTCGGTTTCCTTCCTTCACGGTTCTCTAACGGCGTTGGATCAGCCACATCAAATATCCTCATCATTAATAAAAACTATCATTATGTCCTTAAAGAGGATTGTCCTCCAGTGCCTCTAATCAATACCTCTAAAGTTGTTACTGAAGAGTACAACAGTTGAATTGTTGCAAACAACAAGGCCCACTGCTACTTGTTAGCAGCAATGAATGGGGTGCTTAGAACTAAGCACGAGGCCCTTAAAACTGCAAGAGAGATTATGGAATCTCTACAGTAGATGTTTGGATGCCCATCTAATCAAGCTCGTTACAAAGCTGTAAAAGCCATTATGAATGGCAAAATGAAGAATGGTTCTTCTGTTCTTGAGCATGTCCTCAAAATGGTCAATCATTTCAATGAGGCTGAAATCAATGGAGCTAAAATTAATGAAAAGACTCAGGTTGGCATGATCATGGAGACACTATCTCTCGTTTTTCTTCAATTCAGGACTAATTACATTATGAATCATAAGAAGTGTAATATGACTGAACTCCTGAATGAGCTGTACAAATTTATGAGGCTCTTATAGATGATAAGGGAGGCAAGGCAAATGTTGCTGAAGCTAACACAGCTGAGGGAATGCCTTCTTCTTCAAAAAAGAAGAAGAAGAATGTGGGAAAGCATAAGGACAACAAGAAGAAGATCCAGAAGAAGAAGGGAAAGGCTACTCAGCCTAAACCTAAAGGAAAGTGTTTTCACTGTCATCAAGATGACCATTGAAAAGGAATTGTAAAAAGTACCTTGATGAGCTAAAATAGAAAAAGAAACAAGATGCTTGAGTCTGCCCGGGATCTTCAAGTGGGAGATTTCATGATGAGAGTAGGCAATGGGAAAAAGGTGTCAGCGACAACAGTAAGGATAGTTCGACTATCGTTTGCTAATAATAAATATTTTCTTTTAAACAATGTTTATTATATATGGATTTCAAACAAAATTTGATTTTGGTGTCAAAGTTGCATGAACAATTTATTTCTATTTCTTTTAGTATTGACTCTGTTTTAATTTACAAGAATGGAATAAATATTTGTTCTGGGTATGTTGAAATGGTCTATATTTGTTAAACCAATTTTCAACAACTTGTTTCAAATCGAAATGTTTAAAGTCACTGAACCAACTCCTAAAAGAAGAAAAGTTGTGAATAACGATAATAACACGTATTTATGGCATTTGAGGCTTGGTCACATTAATATAGACAGAACAGAAAGACTAGTGAAGGATGGTCCTTTAAGAGAGCTAAGTTGGCACTCTACTAGTCTATGTCTAGAAGAAAAAATGACCAAAAGATATTTTTCAGCAAAAGGTGAAAGAGCAAAAGCACCTTTAGAGTTTATACATACTGATGTATGTGAGCCTTTGAATATCAAAGCTAGAGGGGGCTATGAATATTTATCACATTCATTGATGATTATTCAAGATAAGGATATGCATACCTGATGCAAAGAAAATCCGAGGCCTTTAAAAAGTTCAAAGAATTTCGTGCTGAAGTAGAAAAATAACTCAGTAAATCTGTTGAGAAATTATTGAAACATAATTGCCCCAACTTTATTGATTTTGATGATTTCCAAAAGCCATGAGTATTTTAAAGGAAACAATGAGTTTATGTATCAAATACCTTGAGCTTATTCTAAATAAAAGCAATGTACTATCAATGTTTATATTCAATGAGTTCTTGAATCAATTAAAACAAAAAGAAGTTTTATACTTGAGATTATACTTGAGATTTCAAAAAGAA
>UESW01001557.1:353540-393528 GCA_900491605.1 Calamus simplicifolius | reverse complement strand
AAAACAACTCGGCTGTAATCTAGAGAGATTATAGTGTGGACCCAAGTGAATCTTGGGAGTGGACGTAGGTGTTGGTTGCACCGAACCACTATAAAATTATCTTGTGTTTGCCGTGCTATTTTTCTCTCTCTCTATCTCTCTTTATTATTTGCTTGTGCATTGCTTTTAGTTAATTTCTCACTTGCACATCTTGAACTAATCTGTTTAAAGTTAAAAAGTCTTAAATTTTTAAGAACCCAATTCACCCCCCCCCTCTTGGGTTGCCATCTGGGCCAACAATTGGTATCAGAGCAAGTGCTCATTTAGAATTTGATCTCACGATCAAGGGCTAAAGATCCATATGGCAACACAAATGGTTCAAGTTTTGCTGAAGGTCATTCTACGAATAGACCTCCTTTATTTAATGGAACCAACTATTCATATTGGAAAGCTAGAATGAGGAATATTCATTCAAGCTTCTGACTATGAATTGTGGGGAGTAATAATAAATGGACCTAGTACACCCACACACCTTATTGATGGCACTATTGTTCCTAAACCCGAAAGGGATTGGAATGATAATGATAGGAGAATGGCACAACTAAATGCTAAGGCCATTAATATTTTATATTGTTCCTTAGACTCAAATGAATTCAACCGAATCTCAACTGTAATTCCGCAAAAGAAATTTGGGATAGGTTGGAAATTACTCATGAAGGAACAAACCAAGTAAAGAATCAAAAATAAATATTTTGGTTCATAAATATGAATTGTTTACAATGGAACAAACTGAAACCATCACATGCATGTTCACTAGATTCACTGATATTGTGAATGGTTTAAAAGTCTTGGTAGAATTTATTCTAATGCTGATCTTGTGCGCAAAATTCTTAGGTCACTACCAAGATCGTGGGAAGCAAAGTCACTGCCATCCAAGAAGCAAAGGACCTCAATGCATTACCTTTAGAGGAGCTTCTAGGATCCTTAATGACCCACGAGTTAACAATGAAGCAGCATGTTGAGGAGGAAACAAAAAGAAGAAAACTCTTGCCCTCAAGACTGCAGAAATGGAAGAGAGCAGCAGTGAAAGTAATGATGAAGATGATGAGGAAACTGCTCTCTTGGCCAAAAAATTCAGAAGTTTATGAGAAAAAGGCCCTTCCATAAAAAGAAATTTGGAGCAAGATTTGAAGGAGAAAAGGATAAGAAAAGGACAAGGAGAAAGAAAAAGAAAAAGAGCCCTTAGTATGTTATGAGTGCAAAAAGCCAGGGCACTTTAGATATGACTGTCCTTTACTGAAAAAGGCCTACAAGAAAAAGAAGAAAGCATACATGGCAACATGGTCTGATGAATCTTCCTCGTCGGAAGAAGATGAACAAAAGGAAGTTGCCAATATTTGCTTCATGGCCAACGACGACGACAACGACAATGAGGTAAGTTCTGAAAACTCAAATGATGAATTTACATTTGATGAAATGTTTGAGGCTTTCAATGAACTTATGATTGATTTTAAATCCTTGAAAAAGAAGTATAAGTTTTTGAAAAATGACAATATTAGTTTAGCTAAAAGTAAAAATGAATTAGCTTTAGAAGTTAAGAACTTAACTAATGAAAAAGAAGAACTTAGCAAAGAAAGAGATAATCTTAATCAAGAAAAGATTTGTTAAAATCTGAAACTAAAAACTCAACTAAAGATTTAAAAGATCAATTAGAAACTTTAGCTTTAGATAAAGAACAGCAAGCTAAAGAAATGACTCTCTTAAGAAAGATGTTAAAAAATATAAAGACATTGTTGAGAAATTCACTTAAGTTCAACTAAACTTAACATGATCTTAGATAGTCAAAAAGCTGTTTTTGACAAAGCAGGTTTAGGATATAACACATTAGGAAACAAAAATCTTTAAAGAATATTTTTGTAAAAGCCAACCAAAGTAATATAACTTGTTTCAAATGTAATGAAAAAGGTCATAAATCATTTGAATGCAAAACATTAAATAATAACAACAAGTTAAATGTTAAAGCTAAGAAAATATGGGTTCCGAAAGGAACAATTTTTATTGCTGCTAACCATGAAGGACCCAAGAAAGCTTGGGTACCTAAGCATAAAGTTTGATTATGTTGCAGGAATGTCTTGTAGCCAAAAGATCAAAGAAAAAGTGGTACCTTGATAGTGGCTGCTCAAGACATATGACGGGTGACAAAGATGAATTCATCACCCTAGAAGAAAAGAAAGGTGGAGTTGTGACGTTTGGCGATAACGGTAAAGGTCAAATTATGGGCCTTGGTAAAGTTCGCATAACTCCATCTATTTATTGATAATGTACTTTATGTTGATGGTTTGAAGCATAATCTAATAGTATAAGTCAATTATGTGATAAAAACTTTAATGTTTCATTTAAATCTTCTATATGCACTGTAACTAATTCTATTGATGATAGCATTGTATTTACTGGTTATAGACATGGCAATGTTTACTTAGTTGACTTAGAAAAATTATCTTTGAGTGATCATTGCTTAATTGCTGACAATGCTAACATAAATGAAATTAGTTGGTTGTGGCATCGTAGATTAGGTCATGCAAGCACACACCTTATTTCAAAACTAATTAAAATGGATTTAGTTAAAGGATTACCTAAACTAGATTTTGAAAATAATAAAATATGATGCATGTCAATTTGGAAAACAAACTAGAAGTTCTTTCAAATCTAAAAACATTGTTTCAACTTCTAGGGCTTTAGAGCTACTTCACATGGATCTTTTCGGACCAACTAGAACCACAAGTCTAGGAGGAAAGAAATATGGTCTAGTGATTGTAGATGATTATTCTAGATATACTTGGGTAATGTTTTTAGCTCACAAAGATGAGACTTTCTCGATATTCCTGAAATTCTTCAAGAAAGTCACAAATGAGAAAAACACTACTATAGTATCTCTAAGAAGTGATCATGGAACAGAATTTGAAAATCACTTATTTGAAAGTTTTGCTGAAAATGGAATTAATCATAATTTTTCAGCCCCTAGGACTCCACAGCAAAATGGTGTAGTTGAAAGAAAAATAGGACTCTAGAAGACATGGCCCGTACCATGCTATGCGAAAGTAACTACCAAAGTACTTTTGGGCGGAAGCATTAACACAGCATGTTACATCTTAAATAGAGCTTTAATAAGACCAATATTAAAGAAAACACCTTATGAATTATGGAATGAAAGAAAACCAAATATAAAATACTTTCATGCATTTGGATGTAAATGTTTCATTCATAATAATGGTAAAAACAATTTAGGAAAATTTGATGCTAAATCTGATGAAGGAATTTTTTAGGATATTCAACAACTAGTAAGCATATAGAGTATTTAACAAGAAAACCTTAGTAGTTGAAGAATCCATTCATATAGTTTTCGATGAGTCTTTAGCATCTAGTTCTGAAAAGCTTGATGATGAGGAAGATACAAACATAATTGAAAAAGATCTTGAAAAACTTAATATTGAAGTATCTTCTGATCATGAGCAAGAAGCTAAAGATGATGATTCACATAAGGACGATGATGTCAATATTGATCATAATGATATAGATCTTCCAAGAGACTGGAGATATGCTCATAGTCATCCCAAGGAATTGATTATAGGCGATCCATCTCAAGGAATAAGAACTAGATCATACATGAGAAATATTAGTAATCATCTTGCATTTGTATCACAAATTGAACCTAAAACTATAGAAGAAGCTGAAAAAGATAATAATTGGATGTTAGCAATGCAAGAAGAACTAAATCAATTTACAAGAAATAATGTTTGGACTTTAGTTGAAAGACCTAAAAATCATTCAGTAATAGGATCAAAATGGATTTTAGAAATAAACTAGATGAAAATGGCATTGTAATTAGAAACAAAGCTAGATTGGTTGCTAAAGGATATAATCAAGAGGAAGGTATTGATTTTGATGAAACCTTTGCACCTGTAGCTAGATTAGAAGCCATTAGGCTATTACTTGCATTTGCATGTCATATGAATTTTAACTTATTTCAAATGGATGTAAAAAGCGCATTTTTAAATGGATTTATAAATGAAGAAGTTTATGTAGAACAACCACCAGGTTTTGAAGATCACGAATTTTCAAATCACGTTTTTAAATTGCACAAAGCTTTATATGGTTTGAAACAAGCACCTAGAGCTTGGTATGATAGGTTAAGTAAATTCTTAATAGAAAATGATTTTACAAGAGGAAATGTTGATAAAACTTTGTTTTTGAAAAGAAAAATAAAGATTTACTTGTAGTACAAATATACGTAGATGACATTATTTTTGGTGCTACTAACGATTCTCTTTGTCAAGAATTTGCAAAGTTGATGCAGGGAGAATTCGAGATGAGCATGATGGGAGAACTCAACTTCTTCCTTGGACTCCAGATCAAACAAAGCAAAGAGGGAATCTTTATCAACCAAACCAAATACACAAGAGAACTACTCAAAAAGTTTGGTATGGAAACAATGAAACCCCTCGGAACTCCAATGAGTCCTTCATGCAAGCTGGACAAAGATGAAGAAGGTAAAAAGGTTGACCAAAAGTATTATCGAGGTATAATCGGATCCCTTCTTTATTTAACAGCAAGTAGACCAGATATTATGTTTTCAGTATGTTTATGTGCTAGATTTCAATCTGAACCTAAAGAATCACATTTAATAGCTGTTAAAAGAATACTAAGATATCTAAATGGAACAAAAAATGTAGGTTTATGGTATTCTAGAGACTCCACATTAAACCTAATTGCATATTCAGATTCTGATTATGCTGGATGTAAATAGATAGAAAAAGCACAAGTGGTGCATGCCAATTCTTAGGTAGTAACTTAATCACATGGTTTAGCAAAAAGCAAAATTCAGTTGCATTATCAACTACTGAAGCTGAATATGTAGCAGCTGGAAGTTGCTGTGCGCAAATCCTATGGATTAAGCGACAACTTGAAGACTATGGTATCACACTTGATAAAACACCCATAAGATGTGATAACACTAGCGCAATCAACTTAACTAAAAATCCAATTCAACATTCAAGAACTAAACACATAGAAATTAGATATCATTTTATAAGAGAACATGTAGCTAATAATGAAATTTGTCTTGATTATGTTAACACTGAAGAACAATTAGCTGACATATTTACTAAACCTTTAAATGAAGAAAGATTTTGTTATCTTAGAGGAGAGTTAGGATTTGTGATCCTTTAGAATGAATTTGAAACCCCTAAGGAAATTTTATCTAAGATTCTTTCAAATCAATCTTTAAGGAAATCTTATCTAGAATTCATATCTAATTGATTCACTCATATCAATGATTATTTATCAATTTTTATGATCATATTCCGGACACATTTCAGAAATTTCATGTTTTTGGTCTGAAATGGTCTCGGAGCCGACTCGAGCGTATCGGAGTCGACTCGGTTTCTGCTGAAACTCTCGGAGTCGACCCCTCTTCGGCGCGAGTCGACTCCATGTCGTGGCCTTTCTGTGCTGGAGTCGACACCTGGGTTTGCGCGAGCCGACTCGAAGTGGTCCCAAGTTGATTTATCTAGGGCAGAGTCGACTCGCCGCTCATTTCATTTTCCTTCAAAATACTCTCTCAAAATTTCCAAACCTTCCAAACTTCCAAATCCCTCTTCCAATCATCCAATGGCACCCAAAACTAGAGGATCTAGTCTTCGGCCGGCGTCAAGAGGAAGCGTGCCGTGGATGACGTCCGGTGCGTGAGCCTTCTCCAAGCCGGACTCCACTTCATCTGCTTCTACTCCGACTGCTTCTCCTGCTGCTACTTCCCCAGGTAGATCTCTAGCGGATAGGATTTACCACGGGTAGGAAGGTGGATTTCGAATTATTTGAGAATGAAGGATTTCTTGTTGGGAGACAACTGATCGAGATGGGATGGGAGAAAATTTGTTCTCTAGATGCCCACCTATCCCTGCTTTGGTAAAGGAATTTACAAGAATCTGTCTAGAGGAGATGATGGCCTTGTAGCAATGTGAGAGGCATCAGGCTATCTGTTACTGCTGAGATTCTATCTAGATTGTTGGAATTACCCTTATCTGGCACTTCCACCTTTGCTTCTGATGACCGCGCCCAGCTTTATCGAGATTATTAAACCGGGATTTTGGATTTGAAGAAGTTTTTGCTAATCAACTTTCCTTAGAATTAGATTATTCACAATATTTGCAGTAGGATACTCTTTCCCAAGACCGGCAGATTTGACTATGTATCGGAAAGAGATATCTTTGTAATGGATGCCATTGTGACAGGCAAGCCTATAAATCTACCCAGGATGATACTATGGTACATAGCAGACTGTGGAGGGAAAAGAAAGTCAAGTCTGCCCTATGGAATGATCCTTACAAAGATTTTTCTGAGCCAAGGTGTAGTGATTTCTGACAATGAGCCTATGAAGAATCTGCGACACACTGATTTTTATAGCCTGGCAACAATTCATCGGATGGGATTTATCAAAAAGAATGGAAAATGGGAAAGGAAAGGAGTGACAGAAGATAGAGCTACAGATGCTGAGGCTGCAGGACCCTCTGTTAGACATCCTTCACCTGCACCTCCGAGCCCTTTGATTTCTGCCTCTGCTCCAGCCCCAGTTCCATCATTTGATCAAGCCTCATCATCTTCTGCCAGTTTCTCAGATCAACAACTTATGCAAATGCAACGCTGAGCTTCAAGAAAGATTCACTGCTTGTACTTTGTTGATGAAGACTCAAAGATTATGTGAAAATTCAATCTGAAGGAATGAAAAATTAGTAGATCATTTAACTAGAATTGTAAGAACTCATTTTTGAGTTATTAGATTTTCAATCCTTGTTATGTACTGAAGTTTTGTTATGCTTTCATTTTGAAATCAATGTATTGAACATCTTGATGTATTAGACCTTTAATGAAATGAATTCTCTATATTGATTACTCAATGTATTTCCTTATTTCAATGAATGAATGAAATTGTCAAATCTTATCTTGTTTGAATGAATGTTTATGCTTCTCTACCTTTTTGTTGATAACAAAAAAGGGGGAGAATTTTATAGTTCTATGATTGTGATATATTTGAAAGAATCAAAGTAATCAATGAGATAAACAATGAGATATTTAATTAAGTTTCATAGGGGGAGCTACCTCATTAAGGGGGAGCCTAAGCCTAACTATGAAAACAAAATAAATTCACTATCAATCATGCATATACTCAATGTTTTTGTCATCATCAAAAAGGGGGAGATTGTTGAGAAATTATTGAAACATAATTGCCCCAACTTTATTGATTTTGATGATTACCAAAAGCCATGAGTTCATTAAAGATGTAATGAGTTTATTTAAATGAGCAAAAATTTATTTTGAACTATCAATGAAAATGTCAAAGTTTGACTTTAATCTATTTTGAAAGGAACTTTAAGCTCAATGTTTAAACTTTCAAAAAGAAATTTTATAATTCATGTTTTAATCAATGAATTTTTGGAAAGTTCTTGAATCAATTCTAAATGTCAATTTTATTGTTTCAAGTCAAAACAATAATTAAAATGAATCTGGAACGATTTTAAAGTCAATCAGAAAAGTTTCTGATTTTTGATACGTTCCGGAGCCGACTCCTGAGTTTCAGAGTCGACTCCCCAGTGTACAGAAATGTGCATCTGTCTCGAGTCGACCCTTGGTTTTCAAGAGTCGACCCCTGATTCTGTCGAGCCGACTCCTGACTGTGCGAGTCGACTCCGCTCAACAACAGAAGAGTGTTTTTTGAGCACTTCTCGAGTCGACCCCAAGCCTTTCACGAGTCGACTCCCGACTTTCAGGAGTCGACACTTTATTTTGCGAGTCGACCCCTAACCTTTATAAACATTTCTATTTTTGGTAATCGACTCGAGCCGACTCCCAAAAGCTCGAGTCGACTCCAGCAAATCTGGGCGCGATTTTTACGATGACACTCAGCCCCAACGGTAAGATTTTTGAATAACGGCTATTTTTCCTTGTCTCTAACGGATATATTTTTGCAGATTCTATAAATAGAGGAGCTCTTTTCAAATCAAAAAAAGAGAAAATCAAAAAGAGAGAAAAGAATATCTTTCAAAAAGAGGGAAAAACAGAGCTTATTGGAAAAATCTTCTAGCTCAAAGTAGAGTGATTCAAAAGGAGTGAAATCAAAGAGGAAGTTTCGTCTGCTCCAGATCTTCAATCCACAAAAGTCAAAAGAAAATCCAAGAGCTTTTCAAAGATCAAATCGAAGGATTTTCAAAAACAAAAGGAGAAAAAGCTTCATCTCAACTCCAAAGTTTTCAACGGTCAAGAATCTTGCTGAGGCCTGATTCAACACTTCAAGAGGAGTTAAAGAGAAGAAGGAAGAAAGCCAAAGCCACACCATCTGCAATCTTATCAGGCTTTTCTAACCTTTTATTCTTTATTTGTATATTTGCTCAAGGGGAGCATTCATTGTTAAACTCTGATATTTTATTGTTTGCTGATTCAATCAGTGGATTGAATCAGTGGAGGTTGGTATACCTCGTTGCAAGCCGGAGTGCTTGTGTTGGGTTAGTTGTGAGCCCGTGAAAAACAACGTGTAGGGTTTTGTGCTGGTAAGCCCGAGTAAAACCAGCTGGGTTCGTTGTGATCCCGGTAAAAAAAAACAAGTTTGAGTTGTGAGCTTGGAAAACAACTCGGCTGTAATCTAGAGAGATTATAGTGTGGACCCAAGTGAATCTTGGGAGTGGACGTAGGTGTTGGTTGCACCGAACCACTATAAAATTATCTTGTGTTTGCCGTGCTATATTTTCTCTCTCTCTATCTCTCTTTATTTGCTTGTGCATTGCTTTAAGTTAATTTCACTCACTTGCACATCTTGAGCTAATCTGTTTAAAACATTTCAAAAAGTCTTAAATTTTTAAGAACCCAATTCACCCCCCCCCCCTCTTGGGTTGCCATCTGGGCCAACACTAGTCTTAAATGCCAAAGTGTTTCTTCATTGTGTTCAGCTTTTCTCTTATTTGAGACAGTATGCACTATTTCAGTGTCATTGGATGTGGGAGTTATTGGATGTACATAATATAAATTTCCTAATCTTGATCCTCTACAAATTTCTTTACCATTTCTACTAATGGAAACATCAAAATGGAAAGAAACATTGTAACCATAGGAAATCAAACATGCTACTGAAATTAAATTTCTTTTAATGTCTGGTACATATAAGCAATCATCCAATACAAGTTTTTTGTTACATCCAAAAGATAAACTAACTCTACCAATACTAGTAGCTCCCACTTTTACTCCTGTCCCCAACCTCAGCAATATCTCTCCTCTATTGAGTTTCCTGGTTACCTGGAACCCCTGCAATGAATTGCATATGTGATTAGTGGCTCCTGAGTCTACAATCCAGGATACAGTAGAATCCACCACTAAACATGTTTCAATAACAAAAATATTACCTGTTGCATTCTTCTTGGTAATTAGTTTTGGGCAGTTTGTCTTCCAGTGCCCTTTCTGGTTGTAGTGAAAACATCCCCCTTTTACTGCTCCTTTAGCGGTCTTTGTCTTTTTGATCTTGCCACCCGCTACCTTAGGATGCTACTTCTTCTTTCCTTTGGGCCTTTTGAGCTTAGAAGAAGAAGCCTTAGTAAAGTGAACTGCCTTTTCCTTCTCTAGAATCTGCTCAGCTGATTGCAGCTCTTTCATGAGCTCTGGGAGGGTCATGCCAAGTTTGTTCATTGAATAGTTAAGCTTGAATTGATCAAATGAACTTGAGAGGGTTTCCAGCACTATATCTATCTGAGTCTCTTGATCGATCTCAGCACCCAAATCGATGGCCTCATATAGGTAGCCCATCACTTTAAGCATATGCTCTCGGACCGGGGTACCTTCAGCCATACGAGTATTGATCAGCTTCCTGATAGCACTCTGTCGTGCAACCTTGCTCGAATGAGCGAACATCTCTTGGAGACTAAAAATCATATCATAAGCCGTCTCCATGTTTTGATGTTGCTGCTGTAGCACTGGGCTTAAGGAAGCCAAGATATAGCATTTGGCCATCTCATCAGCCTTGTTCCATTTTTCAAATTCAAGCTTTTCATTATCCGTTGGGTTTTGACCCAACTGAGGACAGATATCTGTTAGGACATACTTATACCCAGCAGAAGTGAGTACTATGTCTAGATTTCTCTTCCAATTCAAATAGTTTGGTCCGGTTAACTTATTATCATTAAGTATAGAAGCAAGTGGAGAAAATGATGACGATATCTGAAATATAAATAATGGCATACATGCATCAGTTATATATGCTCCATAAATATTCTTTTAACATTAAGATTACTAAGTAGCAAAAACTTAAAAAAAAATCTACAAAGTCTCAATGTAATAGTGTATTGACCTCCATAAAAATGAGTCAACCCAAGTCCCACCTGGTCATAATCCCCAAGTGCTGATCTAACAGCCTTACTTGGTTATGATCACTGCTTTGGTTTTTTTGGCTTTTTTTTTTTGGCTACTATCATTATAGGTCAAGTGTTAACCAAGGTTTAATTTTCTGGGATTAACAAGTTTGAAAACTCCATCCCTAATGGGGGTCACGCATGTGACACGAGTAAGTGTTCAAATAGGATACCCTAGATTATTCATTGAATTCTTAGAACTATGCAAACTAATGGCATACCCCATCCCTAATGGGGGTCACGCATGTGACACGAGTAAGTATATCATATGCAATAAAGAATTAAATATTTTATTAAAAATTCTTTCATTATAACTGATGTATGTACTCCATCCCTAATGGGGGTCACGCATGTGACACGAGTAAGCACATGCATCATAGCGTGAATCAACCTTTTTGGGAAGCCGCAGGTTACATGTTACCCTCACACACTTGATAATTTGTTAATTAAGTTTTTGTATAATTTGTGATTCACCTTATGTCCAAATGGCCTTGGACATACCTTTAATCACTTAACCAATTATGTAATTATTTTTCTGATTAACGCCCATAATTGTCATAGGTGCTTTGGTTTCCTATCTATTCAATCATGCCAATTTAGGGTCCTTTAATCATTTAATTACATTTAACTCATAATATTCTAATGAGTGATACCATGCCAATAAAACATGCATGCAATACACATAAGCAATAAATAATAATAATAATAATAAATTGTTGTGCTAGCCCAAACAACAAAGGCATTCCAGAATCATAATGAAATATTAATCAGATCACATCTTGACCGTCCCTTTCCAATTAACAAGATACCCCCAGCCCCCATAAACATAAGTGCATAGTAGGATAAGAGCGTCATGTTGACCTTCAACCACCACGAGCTCCATTCTTAAATGCCTCATTTAAACATCTCTTCCATCTAAATAGCTCTTTCTCTCTCATCCTTCAATCTTTCCATTACCTTTAATAAATCCATTTGGACCATAACCTTTACCGTGACGTCTTGAGGTCTCATGCCGTGGAATCCCTTCTTCTCACGTGGAGTCCGGACGGAAGAAGGGAGGCATCCTTCTTTTTGTTCGTTCGTGGCACCAGACGGCTGAACAAGAAGTCATCCGAACGGAAGTCCTTTCTTTTTGTTCGTTCCTGGCACTAAACGGGCTGAACAAGATGTCATCCGAACTGAAGAAGGGAGCCAACGTCCGAGTTGCTTCTGGCATTAAATGGTCCAAACGGAAGAAAGAGGCCAATGGTCTTCTCCATCGTCCAATCCCCAAGGACGAAACTGTCACTACAAGAAAATAATGAAATAGCGACGCAATTTTTAGCGTCGCTAAAATTGCGACTACATTGCGACGCCTCCGTGTCAAAAAAATATTGCGACGCAAATAGCGACGCACAATAAACCATAAATTAAAAAAAAAATTTAAATTTAGCGACGCAAAATGTGTCGCAATATTTATAAAATGTGTTTTTTTAAAATATTATAAAAGGAATAAAATATGTGACGCAGCTAAGTGCGTCGCAATGTTTTTAAAAAAATTAATTATGTTAAATAGCGATGCATTAGCGATGCAATAAACATAAAATGAGAAAAAATATATTTAATATAGCAACGCAAAAATTACGTCATAAATATTAATAAAAAAATTGATTTTTATAAAATATAATTATGAAATAAAAATATTGCGACGCAACTCAGTGCGTCGCAATATATTTGAAAAACATAATAATTTTAAATAGCAACGCAATAGACCAGAAAATTGTAAAAATTAATTTTAATTTAGCGACGCACTAATTGTGTCACAATTATTTTAAATGAAATTAATTTTTATAAATATTAATATGAAAAAAAAATATTGTGACGCAAAACAGTGCGTCGCAATATTTTTAAAAAACTTAATTATTTTAAATAGCGATGCATTAGCGACGCAATAAACCAGAGAATATAAAAATTATTTTTAAATTTAGCGACGCAATAATTGCATTGCAATTAATTTAAATAAAATTTATTTTAAGAAAATAGTATTATGAAATAAAAATATTGCGACGCAATCCAGTGCATCGCAATGTTTTGTTAAAAATAAATATGTTAATTAGCGACGTAATAGCGATGCAATAAAATAGTAAAGTAATAAAAAAAATTTATTTAACGACGTAAATTAATGCATCGCAATATTTTAAAAGAAATTCATAATGCCAAATTAGCGAGGCATTAGCGACGCAATAAATTAGAAAATATAATTAAAAATTAATAATGTCCGAGATCGGTTATCGTCGACCGTGATCGATCATGGCTTCGATCGATCGCAACCGTCGGGTCGTCGCCGATTAGATCGATCGCGACGGTCCGAGATCGGTCGTCGCCGACCGGGATCGATCATGGCTTGGATCGATGGCAACTGTCGGATCATCGCCGATCGAGATCGATCATGGCTTCGATCGATCACAACCGTCGGATCGTCACCGATCCGATCGATCGCGACAGTCAGAGATCGGTAGTCACCGACCGGGATCGATCATGGCTTCGATCGATTGCAACCTTCGATCGTCACCGATCCGATCGATCGCGATGGTCCGAGATCGGTCGTCGCCGATTAGGATCGATCATGGTTTGGATCGATCGCAACCTTCGGATCATCGCCGACCGGGATCGATCATGGCTTCGATCGATCGCAACCATCGGATTGTCGCCGATCCGATCGATCACCACGGTCCGAGATAGGTCGTCGTCGACCGGGATCGATCATGGCTTAGATCGATCGCAACCGTCGGATCGTCGCCGACCGGGATCGATCATGGCTTGGATCGATCGCAACCGCCGGATCATCACCGACCGGGATCGATCATGGCTTTGATCGATCGCAACCGTCAGATCATCGCCGATCTGATCGATCGCTACAGTCCGAGAGAGGTCATCGCCGATCGGGATCGATCATGGCTTGGATCAATCGCAACCATCGGATCATTGCCGACCGGGATCGATCGCAACCGTCGGATCATCGCTGACCGGGATCGATCATGGCTTCGATCGATCGAAAACCGTCGGATCGTCGCCGATATGATCGATCACCACGGTCCGAGATAGGTCATCGCCGACCGGGATCGATCATGGCTTGGATCAATCGCAACCGTCGGATCATCGCCGACCGGGATCGATCATGGCTTGGATCGATCGCAACCGTCGGATCATGCCGATCGGGATCGGTCATGGCTTCGATCGATTGCAACCATCAGATCATCGCCTATCGGGATCGATCATGGCTTGGATCGATCGTAACCGTTGGATCATCGCCAATCCGATCGATCGCCACGGTCCGAGATAGGTCGTCGCCGACCGGGATCGATCATGGCTTGGATCGATCACAATCGTCGGATTGTCGCCAACCCGGATAGATCATGGCTTGGATCGATCGCAACCGTCGAATCATCACCGACCGGGATCGGTCATGGCTTCGATCGATCGCAACCGTCGGATCATCGCCGACCGGGATCGATCATGGCTTCGATCGATCGTAACCGTCGGATCATCGTCCATCCGATCGATCGCCACGGTCTGAGATAGGTTGTCGCCGACCAGGATCGATCATGGCTTGGATCGATCGCAACCGTCGGATCGTCGCCGACCAGGATCGATCATGGCTTGGATCGATCGCAACCGTCGGATCATCGCCGACCGAGATCGATCATGGCTTCGATTGATCGCAACCATCGGATCGTCGCCGATCCGATCGATCGCGACAGTTCGAGATAGGTCGATGCCGACCTGGATCGATCATGGCTTGGATCGATCGCAACCGTCGGATCATCGCCGACCGGGATCGATCATGGCTTGGATCGATCGCAACCGTCAGATACTCGCCGACCGGATCGATCATGGCTTGGATCGATCGCAACCGTCGGATCGTCGCCGATCCGATCGATCGCGATGGTCCGAGATAGGTCGACGCCGACCGGGATCGATCATGGCTTGGATCGATCGCAACCATCGGATCGTCGCCGATCCGATCGATCGCGACGATCCAAGATAGGTCGACGCCGACCGGGATCGATCATGGCTTGGATTGATCGCAACCGTCGGATCATCGCCGACCAGGATGGATCATGGCTTGGATCGATCGCAACCGTCGGATCATCGCCGACCAGGATCGATCATGGCTTCGATCGATCGCAACCATCGGATCGTCGCCGACCGGGATTGATCATGGCTTGGATTGATCGCAACCATCGGATACTCGCCGACTGGGATCGATCATGGCTTGGATCGATCGAAACCGTCGAATCGTCACCGATCCGATCGATCGCCACGGTCCGAGATAGGTCGTCGCCGACCGGGATCGATCATGGCTTGGATCGATGGCAACCGTCGGATCATCGCCGATCGGGATCGATCATGGCTTGGATCGATCGCAACCGTCAGATCATCGCCGACCGGGATCGATCATGGCTTGGATCGATCGGAACCGTCGGATCATCGCCGATCGGGATCGATCATGGCTTGGATCGATCACAACCGTTGGATCGTCGCCGATCCGATCGATCGTGAAGGTCCGAGATAGGTCGACGCCGACCAAGATCGATCATGGCTTGGATCGATAGCAACCGTCGGATCGTCGCCGACCGGGATCGATCATGGCTTGGATCGATCGCAACCGTCGGATCTTCGCCGATCGGGATCGATCATGGCTTCGATCGATTGCAACCATCGGATCGTCGTCGATCCGATCGATCGCGATGGTCCGAGATAGGTCGACGCCGACCGGGATCGATCATGGCTTGGATCGATCGCAACCATCGGATCATCGCCGACCGGGATCGATAATGGCTTGGATCGATCGCAACTGTCGGATCGTCGCCAACCGGGATCGATCATGGCTTGGATCGATTGCAACCGTCGGATCCTCGCCAACCAGGATCGATCATGGCTTGGATCGATCACAACCGTCGGATCGTCGCCGATCCGATCGATCGCCACGGTCCGAGATTGGTCATCGCCGACCGAGATCGATCATGGCTTGGATCGATCGCAACAGTCGGATCGTCGCCGACCGGGATCGATCATGGCTTGGATCGATCGCAACCGTCGGATCGTCGCCGATCCGATTGATCGCCACGGTCCGAGAGAGATCGTCGCCAATCGGGATCGATCATGGCTTGGATCGATCGCAACCGTCGGATCGTTTATATTATTAAAAAAAAAGTAATGAAAAAGTTTTAAAAAAATATTAAACAAATATTGCGACGCCGTAGCGACGCATTTTCGAAGAAAAAAAATAAACAAATATTGCGACGCAATGTATGCGTCGCAATTATTTTTAGTAAATATAATTTTTATCAGTAATAATAAATAAAAAAATATAATATTACGACGCATTAGTTGCATTGCAATATTTTTTCTATAAATATATGTAATGAAAAAGTATAAAAAAATATTGCGATGCAACTTTTGCATCCCAATTATTATCATAAATTATAAATATTATCATTTATAAATATTAAAAAATTATTGCGACGCCGTAGCGACGTATTTTTGAAGAAAAAATAAATAAATATTGCGACGCAATGTATGCATCGCAATTATTTTTAGTAAATATAATTTTTATCAGTAATAATAAATAAAAGAAATATAATATTACGACGCATTAGTTGCATCGCAATGTTTTTTCTATAAATATATGTAATGAAAAAGTATAAAAAAATTATGTGACGCACAAATTGCATCGCAATCATTATCATAAATTATAAATATTATCATTTATAAATATTAAAAAATTATTGCGACGCCGTAGCGACGCATTTTTGAAGAAAAAAATAAACAAATATTGCGACGCAATGTATGCGTCGCAATTATTTTTAGTAAATATAATTTTTATCAGTAATAATAAATAAAAGAAATATAATATTGCGACGCATTAGTTGTGTCGCAATGTTTTTTCTATAAATATATGTAATGAAAAAGTATAAAAAATATTGCAACGCAATTTGTGCGTCGCAATTATTATCATAAATTATAAATATTATCATTTATAAATATTAAAAATTATTGCGATGCCGTAGCGATGCATTTTCAAAGAAAAAATAAACAAATATTTCGATGCAATGTATGCGTCGTAATTATTTTTAGTAAATATAATTTTTTTTAGTATTAATAAATAAAAGAAATATAATATTGCGATGCATTAGTTGCGTCGCAATGTTTTTTCTATAAATATATGTAATAAAAAAGTTTAAAAAAAATATTGCGATGCAATTTGTGCGTCGCAATTATTATCATAAATTATAAATATTATCATTTATAAATATTAAAAAATTATTGCGACGCCGTAGCGACGCATTATCGAAGAAAATAATAAACAAATATTGCGACGCAACTAATGCGTCACAATAGTTTTTAGTAAATATATTTTTTATCAGTAATAATAAATAAAACAAATATAATATTGTGACGCATTCGTTGCGTCGCAATGTTTTTTCTATAAATAGATGTAACAAAAATTAAAAAAAATATTGCGATGCAATTTGTGCATCGCAATTATTATCATAAATTATAATTTTTATCATTTATAAATATTTAAAAATAAATAAATAAATATATATAATATTGCGACACATTTGTTGCGTTGCAATGTTTTTGGATAAATATATGTAATGAAATAGTTAGAAAAATTTTTGCGACGCACTGTATGCGTCGCAATTATTGTCATAAATTATTATTTTAATCATTTAAAAATATTAAAAAATATTGCGATGCTTTAGCGACGTAATTTCTAGAAAATAAAAATAATTTTTCCGCTGGACATTGGTGCCAAGTTAGCGACGCATAAGCGACGCAATTAATTGCGTCGCTACCTTTTTCATAAAAATATAATAAGGCCAAATTAACGATGGATTAGCGATGCATTGTTGCGTCGCTAATACATAATAAATTTTAAAAAAAAATTGCGACCGATTAGTGATGCAATATTTGCGTCGCTAATCACTCATATATAAAGTCGGCCGGCCTTCTCTTCTTCGTCCCCATCTTGACCTGGCCGCCGCCCTCCCCAAAACCTCTCCGGCTCCCACCGTTCGCTGCTCCGGCTCCCCCCCTCCGGTGCTCCGGCTCCCCGGTGGTCTCCTCCAACTCCGGCGTCTCCTCTCGACCGAGGTAAGCCCCCCCACCCTCTTCCAAATTTTTTTTTGTAAAAATTTTCCTCCGGCCACGGCCGCTGCCATGGCCGGCAGTGGCCTGGCCACGGCGGCCAGGCCACAGTAAAAAAAAAAAATTCTTGTAACAGGGGGGGTGGGGAAACCCCCCCCCCCCATTTTGTCTTCTCCGGCCACGGCCATGGCCACGGCCGGAGAAGCCGACCACGGCCGCTGCCATGGCTGGCAGTGGCCTGGCCACGGTGCCCAGGCCACAGTATTAAAAAAAAAAATTGTAACGGGGGGTGGGGAAACCCCCCCCCCCCCATTTTGTCTTCTCCGGCCACGGCCGCTGCCGTGGCCGTCTTCTTTGGCCACGGCCGCTGCCGTGGCCGGCAATGGTCTGGCCACGGTGGCCAGGCCACAGTCAAAAAAAAAAAAATTTGTAACAAGGGGGGGGTGGGGAAAACCCCCCACCCCATTTTGTCTTCTCCGGCCACGACCGCTGCCGTGGCCGGCAGTGGCCAGGCCACAGTCAAAAAAAAAAAAATTGAGCGTAACAGGGGGGTGGAGAAAAACCCCCCCATTTTGTCTTCTCCGGCCACGACCGCTGTCGTGGCCGGCAGTGGCCTAGCCATGGTGGCCAGGCCACAGTCAAAAAAAAAAAAAAAAAAAATTGTAACGGGGGGTGGGGAAACCCCCCCCCCCCATTTTGTCTTCTCCGGCCACGGCCGTGGCCGCGGGAGAAGCCGGCCACGACACCAGTGGTCAGGATAAAAAAAAAAAAAAAAGTCTGTTACGGGGTGGGGAAAACCCCCCCTCCCCTTTTATCTTCTACGGCCACGGTCGTGGCCTGGCCACGGTGGCCAGGCAAAAAAAAAAAATTTATGCAATAATTTTTGTGCATTTGTAGTTATTTACAATTTTTATGTCTTGATTATTTACATTCTGCTTCAAATTGAATGATGCATTAAATTATGTAATGCTTGAATGAAAGTCATGTGTAGTTTTATTTAATTCTCAAGAACACATTAGTACTTTCAATGATTTATATTTAGTCTTCACAAACAATTATATTCAACATAATAATCTTAAGAAGCCATTGACTATATATATAGAACACTATGCCTCTATTTGTAGAATTGACAAGAATTTATGAATAACAAGCATAAGTTCGATTGTCTTTGGATTTTCATATTATTAATCATAGCAATATAACCTTTAGACCCGTTTGAAAATTTGTAAGATTTAGTCTTGAAAATTCTCAAATTATCCTGGTGGACAGTTTGAGAATATTTTTTGTGATATGGTAGTCTGCTATTAATCATCTTTGGTTGAGATTGCGGTTTGTATTTGCTCATATCCAAGTTTGCGCAACGACAAGCGAGATTGGTGGGCCGTTTCTAAAATCGTTCCACGTTCAACAATCGTATTAGAGGAGAGTTCATCAAGTCAATCAGTCGAGTGCCTGCATTTCAAGAGGATGAGATGGAAATGCATGCAATTGAGGACGACACAAGGGCTCCTGAAACATCACTTAGAGATCCAAATGGTGATGTCCAAGAAATTGCGGATGCAAATGTTCGATTTCCTTCCGATGATAATGAAACTGAATCGTAGTCCGATACGGCATCGGATGTTGAACCAACATTTCATGAAACAAATGACACCGATTAAATATAGAGGTTTTTTAAAATTTAACTTTTTTTTATAAGTGTTAAATTTTTACATAGTCAATCATTAATCGTAATTTAATTGTATGAATCTTTAGTATTTTCAGTATGACGGGCAGAGGTAGATCTACCGATGACAGACGGAGTGAGCAGGGACGTAGCCCTGCTGCATCAGATCACATGAGCGTCGGAGATGGAGAGTTCGGATCTCCAGCAGTCACACAGCCTTCGATCTCTCCAGCAGTATTACCATCCAGCCGATCGGCACATACCTCCGAGAGTTCTTCCACCATCGGCCGCACCGTACTTCGACTTGATGCTCAGGGGCTGTAAGTATACTAATTAAAAATATATGTTTATATTTTTAAGTCAATTACTTATAAACATGCATTTTTTAACAGATTTATTGAGCAGCATCATGTATCCAGCCACATCAGCGCCGTATTTCAGAGGCGTGCAGATCTCAGTGGCTACGATTGCGCCACGTATCTCCAGCCACGAGGGAGTTTTATTTTTCTGAGTTTCAGGTAAACTTATTAAATATAATTTATCACTGATATAAAATTTTTTAATCTTAATAAATTCAGAAACTAACTATTTATTTTAATGCAGAAAAAGTTTACGTGGGATCCTGCCAGCCATGATGCCATTAGGGCAGCATGGGAGGCTCTGACGGGACGCCGATACTCCGACATGCTTCATCGTTGGAGGTCATCGGGTCAGCGTCCTGCGCACGTGCCAGAGGGTATTTGGCACGAGTGGCAGCAGGCCTGGCAGTCCGATGGCTGGCGTAGGAGGTCCGCATCAGCCAGCACGAACCGCCGATCTGAGAAGGGCGGTCCTGGCACGGGTCTCTCCCGCCATACTTCGGGCTCCATTTCGATTCAGGAGCACAGACGGCGTATGGTAAGAAAACATAAATATTTTAATTACTATTTTAGTTATTTATAAATATTTGTATTAATATCAATTTTTTTATTGTTATAGTCTGAGCAGGAGGGCAGGATCCTGGTGAGTTTCGTCTATTCAGGGCGACACACACCAGGAGGGACGGTTCTTGGGTCGACACGCGATCACGGGAGGTTGCGGTAAGAAATTAGATTTATGTAGTATCTGTTTAATTTCTAAAATTTTATTTTGAGAAATTTATTAACTCATTTATTATTGATTTCATAATTTAAAGACACGAGTCGAGGAGCTTCGCTCCTAGGCATCGTAGGTCGACTCTACTGATGGGGAGACGCCCGTCGAACTCTCAGCAGAGGAGAGTCGGCGTGTGTTTTTGGAGGCTGTTGGTGCCCAGCCGCGAGACCGCAGGGTCTATGGTCTGGGCACTAGAGCTTCTACATATTTTCTCCATCAGGCCTCCAGCTCGCGAGTTTCTGGTGATATTCCTCCCGAGCGTTTAGACGACCTTCGGAGATCTATTGCAGAGGAGGTTCGGCAGGAGGTCGAGCAGGATTTCGAGGATCGTATGCGAGGCCGGGATCAGGAGATTGCATACATGCGAGATGAGATGCATCATTTGCGGGATATGGTTAGCCGCTTGTCGCAGAGTTTCCAGCCTCCACAGCCTCCACGTGATCGCTCAGATTCTTGATGTATTTTTTTTCTTTTATATGTTGTACATGAAAACTTCAAAATTTTAATATATTATTTATTTTTATAAATTGAATGATTATTGTTTGGATCAATATGAGTGAAGAATATTTTGATCAATATTTAAATGTAACGAAATTGTATTAACCGTTTTAATTTTTAATTTTTATTTTTTTAAAAAAATATTTATTTAGTGACGCATTAGCAACTACAATTGCATCGCTAATATTTTCAAAATATTATTATTAAATATTGTGATGCAATGAACTGGCGTCGCAATATTTTAAAAAAAATTAATTAGCGATGCATTAGCGACTCAAATTGCATCGCTAATATTTTCATAATATTACTATTAAATATTGCGACGCAACGATCTGACATCGTAATATTTTTTTTAAAATTTTAATTAGCGACGCATTAGCGACTAAAATTGTGTCGCTAATATATCTAAATATTATTAACAAATATTGTGACGCATTTACCTGGCGTCGCAATATTTTAAAAAAATTTTATTAGCGACGCATTAGCGACTAATATTGCGTCGCTATTATATTTAAAATATTATTATTAAATATTGCGACGCAGCTAAATGCATCATAATATTGCGATGCAATTGAATGCGTCGCAATATTTAATATTAATATTAAAATATTAAAATTTAGTTTTAATTTAGCGACACATTTTGGTGCATCGCAATATTGCGACGCATCTCTGCGTCGCAGAGAGTCACTGTTTTACGACGCAATTGCGATAAATTATGGTTGCGACGATATTCTCAGCGACGTAGTCATTGCGTCGCAATAGCATGTTTAGTGACGCATTAGTGACGTATTTGGGCGTCGCAATATTTTTTTTTCTTGTAGTGCATGTGGAGTCCACGGACGTGTGTATTCCTTCCGTTCCAATAAGAAGTCTTTCGGACAGACGCGTGTATTCCTTCCGTTCCAGCAAGAAGTCTTCTGAACGGACACGTGTATTCCTTCCGTTCCAACCAGAAGTCTTCTGGACGGAACTCGGTGGAATCCACGGAAGAAGGGATGTGTTCCTTCCATTATAGGAAGAAGGGAGGAACTCGCTCCCGGACGCTAGGAGTCCAAACATCCCTCTTCGTCGAGTCCGGACGTTCCAGGAAGTAACTGGTTGGAATCCATGGAAAGGGAGGAACTCGCTTCCATTACAGGAAGAAGGGAGGAACTCTTTCCCGGACGCTAGGAGTCGAAACGTGCCTCTTCATCAAGTCCGACGTTCCAGGAAGTAGGGAGAAAAAAACGGACGAAAGAAAGATCTACGGCCTATTTTAATATTTTTCATCTTCCCCGAAGAGAGGAGGCGTCCATATAGATTACTTATTATCCAAACCAACGCTCTCATACCATTTTTTTTGTTGGATGGATAGATGAGATTGCTGATGATCGGATAAGTTAAGAATTTTAAATTTTTGCTATGGTTATCTTTAACTTTGGATAAAACGAGTTGGAGGTTCTCGTCTCCAATGAGATCCCCGTGATCAGAATAATCCGATCAAAACTCTTATCATAAAAAAGATAAGCGTGGATTAAAATATTAAATCCGATTGATGCGAAAGCGATACCAATAATCTGAACAATCATGGCAATCATTACTTGATTAGAGAAATGATTGCGTACCTTTTTGCTAAAGATTTCTGCTGGATTTTCTTATGAATAAGAAAACGTCCGTGCCTGAAGACTCCTTTGCGTGAAGGCTTCTGCAACGGAGACTCCTCAAAGGAGTGGAGAAGCTCTCTGAGATCACTGATTTCTTCTTCGGAATAAACGAGATAATCTTTAGTCCTCAACTCCCTGAATGAGCAAGGGGTATGGCCAAGGAAATAAGCAAGGATTTTTTGGTGAATAAAAATCAGCCGAATCCTTTGTGTTTCTCTCTTATGGATCTCTCTGTCTTTACTGTTCTTAAGAAACAGATAGAGACGGGCGGATGAAAAATGAAAAAAGTTTTTTCTCTCTACTTTCTCTGATCATGGTGCTCGCTATTTATAAATGGGAAGCGATACTCTAATCGAAGAAAGCATCGCGTCCCTACGGGAGAGACGCTTCTCATCATCATCCAAAGATGCGCGAAGAAGACATCGCTTCATGAAAAAATACGTTGTCTCTTCTGCGCCTGATCTGAGAACATCATGCCCAACTTACAATAGGCCCGCTGGTCTAAAGGCTCATTGGGACCAAGGCCCATAGAGCCTAAACCCAAAGTCCTCAAACCACCCATGGCCTCCACTTTGGTCACGGATCCATGTTACAGGGTTTAGTTTCATTAAGAAACTTTTCTTCAAATTTTCCAAAAAATTAAACACAATATTAGGCGGCATTACTTGCTCATCGCATCACCTAAAATTTAAAAATGAATTCTTAAAATTTAGGTGCGAGTTTCCTTTTATGGTCTACACTTTGGACTTCGTGGGACACACATAACCTAGCTCCTAAGAATATTGTCCTTACACCGCCATTCCCTATGACTCGGGACAATATTCTTAGTCATGATTTATTTCCACCAGAAAATCACAACTGCACTCTAGGATATGCGCGACATTTACATCGAGATAAAATAAATTGTCACATAAGACAATCCCATCCCTGACCTATGAGATCGATACGCAAATTGTTCCTTCATGCGACACTCAAATATTGGCATCAAGTAATTTGTGTACTATCACTTGTCCAATATCCATCTAACACCTTGAGCTCTAGGTTCCCTCATATCCATCCACTGAGTGTCATGAATCAACCCGTCGATTGATCATGTCTACACTCGATCTATAAAGATCACTATGCATAGTTTTAAGATAGATTAATTTGAACCTCTAAAGGGAGTGTTATTACTTTCTCATGGAAAGTACATGAATGACTATATTGTGAGTATGTTCTTAGACCCTAGTGGCATATGCCCAACCCATCGAGTATCAATCATTTATGGATTTTGCTCATTTGGTGAATCAAAGCATATACGCTATAAGTCTGAGTTCAGTGACTTGCTCAAGCTTAAGAACAATTGTACTCTCATAGCTATGAGTTAAATTTCATGATAGTACATTTTTAAAATTTATTCTCATGTAAGTCCGTCAATACGCAATATGCGTACTAGTATACTAATTCGAGAATCCCTCTCAAATACTCAAGATAAACTATTTTCCCAATTAAAAATTATGTATACTTTAATTTCTCATAATAAAGCGTCTAACTTTATTAAAATTATGACAATTGTATTTCGAATGTAATAAAATGATCTCGTGTCTTCTGTACTCATGTGTGAAGCATCTCGAGCACTCAAAATCATTATTCTAACATTCGTAGACCTTTCAGGAGAATTACATACAACAAGTATATATGATGCAAATATCAAATCATTTATTATATATCATCTGATGTCAATCATCATAGAAAAATTATGTCTTTTAGACCATAATTTCCAACACCCCACACTTCTTGAGCTTATAGGTTCTGTAACCATCAAGCTAAAGGAGTGTAGAACTTCTTCTTCTTCTTCTTCTTTTTACTTCGCATGGATTTGTGATGACGTCTGTGTGTTATCTAAAATTGTGCCTGTACCTTCTTAAAGACTTTAGAGTAGGAGGTTAGCTACCTTAGGCTAGCTAGGGCAGCTAGCAATTCTCTCACAAGGTCTGAAAGTGATGCTCATCAACTAACCGGCCGTTATGGAATCGCCGAGGGCCGCCTAGGATTCTTGGGGGCCATCGGGTACTATCTAGGACGCTCGGGCCACCATGGATGACGAGGATAACCATAGAGTTAAGATCAGGGTCCTTCTTTTGGATTCTATAGCCTTCGTTACATGCATGCAACCTCATGCACCTAATCGGCCGTCGTGGAATAGAGGGTCCCTGGCTGTATTCCAAGGATGGTGCTCCGTAGTGATTGCTTCATGCTTGCAGACAAGGAGCCTCTTGCAGTGGGCACCGAACTCCTTTTTTTCGGCAAGGAGACTACTTCTCATGTAGTTATAACAAATTCATGCTCTCCTGGTGTTGAGATGAACTCCCTAAGGTGCCCATTTGGATCTGCTGGCCTTGGGGAGAAGGCCATTGTGGTTGGTGGTACTGATGCTCGAGGTAACATATTGGACTCTGCAGAGCTCTACAATTCTATCGCACAAAATGGGAAACTCTGTCTAACATGAATAAGCCGAGGAAGATGTACTCCGGTGTCTTCATGGATAATAAGTTCTACGTAATCGGAGGCATGGCCAGCCACACAGAGTTGCTGACATGCGGGGAAGAGTATGATTCGGAGAATGGGAGTTGATGATCCCAGGAAGGCCATCCATGGCTTCAAGGTGGGAATCGCATTCGCTCTAGTGTCGCTCCTCTACTATACTCGGCCTTTGTATGATGGGGTTGGAGGAAATGCTAGGTGGGCCGTTGTGACAGTTGGTTGCATTCGTCTTCCGCCCACCTCTTTGGGCGCATGATATTGTTGAGCTACAGCGGGGCTCTAGCTATGAGCTGAACCATATGATGCAAAAGCTGGGCCAGAAGTTGGGCCATCAAAACTACCCTAATCTAGATAACCGTATGGATGATGAGCCAGTGGGTGACTACTGATACGAAGCATAAGGAGTGTTGAAGGTTCTAAATGCCTTGGCAGGACGGAAACTGTGGTGGGCAACGCCACCGCTTTACCATGTTCTCCTGCTCTGAGACTTGCCTGCACAGCTTTCAATAGGTTGCGGAGTACATTATTGGCAAGTTGATTAGATAGCGGGTACCTGGCCGAGGTGACGATAACTTATTAGATATCAGTTTTGAAACTCAACGAGATTATTCAAAATACTTAGCCCAATATGTATGGAAACTTGATTAATTCTTTTAAGCTTGGGATCGCCTATTGGGAAATTGGCCTCATCAATGGCTTTACCCGCTTAAGAACTTTAAAGGATGTTGAAGGTAGGTTGGTTATCTTAGGTTGACTAGAGCAGCCAGCAATTCCCTTCCGACACAGGGTCTGGAAGTAGTGCCCGTCAAATATGAATCCAAGATGTGAGTTGACTTGGGGTTTAATTGGCCAATTAAGAGTGGCTAGTATTATCAACATGTTTCAAATGCATAATTTAAGCAAAGGTTTTACCTAGTTGTTCACTAGCTACAGAAAGTCGCTGAGGCTAAGAGAGCCGATGAGGCTAAGCGATAGATGGAGCTACAATAGTGTTGATGAGGCTGATAGATAGAGCTGGTGCCAATTCTAGAAGTATTAGGTGCCGAGCTGGCCTCGGGCCTTGGCTTGGGGCCGCCTAGAATCCAAGTTCAAACCTTCGGGAATTTCTTATGCTGGCTCAGGGCGCCCATGCCCTTTTTGGGTTATATGTTGAGGTCGTTTGAAGCCAACCCGAGGGCCGGCTAGGGGCCAGAAATAACTTGTGGCCGCCTAAGACCAGCCCGAGGGCCAATTAGGGGCCAGAAATAACTTGTGGCCGCCCAAGACCAGCCCAAGGGCCGGTAGGGGCCTAATATACCTGTGGCCGCCCAGGACCAGCCCGAGGGCCGGCTAGGGGCCTAACATAGTTGTGGCCATCCAGGACTAGCCCAAGGGCCGGCTAGGGGCCTAACATAGCTGTGGCCGTCCATGACTAGCCCAAGGGCTGGCTAGGGGCCTAACATAGCTGTGGCCGTCCAGGACCAGCCCGAGGGCCGGCTGGGGGCCTAACCCAGCTGTGGTCGCCCAGGACCAGCCCGAGGGCCGGATGGGGGCCTAACATAACTGTGGCCACCCAGGACCAGCCCGAGGGCCGGCTGGGGGCCTAACATAACTGTGGCCGCCCAGGACCAACTCGAGGGCCGGCTAGGGGCCAGACATACCTGTGGCCACCCAGGACTAGCCCGAGGGCCGGTAGGGGGCCGCCTAAAGCACAAGACTTGAATCTCCGAAGGTTTCTCGCGCCGATCCGGGGTGTTTGTGTCTTTTGGGCTGCCGAGGTCCTTTTGAAACCCCAAAGGGTGACTCGAGAGTTGTTGTGGCGGGACTATGCTCGGGAGCCTTTAACCTCGGAGGGTGACCTGAGGGCACTTTGACATGGCTCAGGGTCCTTTTTTGAAACCCCGAAGGGTGACCCGAGAGTCGCTGTGGTGGGACTATGCTCAGGAGCCTTTAACCCGAAGGGTGACCTGAGGGCACTTTGACCTGGCTCAGGGTCCTTTTTTTTTGTACAACATTGCCACAGGGGTTTAGCTCGGGGCCACTTAGGACATAGGGCTTGAACCTCCAGAGGTTTCTTGTGCCGGTCCGGGGTGTCTGTGTCCTTGGGCCGCTGAGGGGTTAGGAAGTCGAATAAAAAGAAATATGTTGAATTAAATGAAAAGAAACTTTGTTCTCAGAGTGTGGTATACTTAGCTTTCGAGGCTTTTGCCTTTGCATCGTGTTTGGTGTCGGCGTCGATTAAGGGCTTGGGAGCTTTTCTTTGGAGAAATTGGTCTCCTGCTGCTGATCTGGGTACTTCAGCCCGCTAGTGGTTTGTCCCTCAGGAAATCAGGTTCATTGGAACGAAGGTGCCGTTGTCCTAGCTTGGGCATCATTACTTGTCCATTGCTGAGGATGCTAACTCTTCCCTCATCAGATGTCCACCAGCATCATTTAGTATATGAGAGTTTTTTTTTCTTTTGGATGCTGAGGCTCTATCACTTGCAGCCGCTTTGTTTCCCTACTCTTGGATGCCAGTTTTTTCTTCTGGGTACTCTCCCTGTTAGTTTCTTCTTTCTTCGAAATCTGGTTTCCCTCCTCAGGTAACTAGGAACAATCCTCAGAAACCTTCAATTGTTCAAAATCTTCTTCAATGTTATGCGTCTGGGGTAAATCCTTTGCAAGCTCTCCCACCTCCTCTACAAGCTTGTGTCTACGTACACATGATCTGAGCTCATCCCGCTTTCGATCCAGAAGCTCACGTCTTGACTCGTCTTTCATAACTTTTTGCCCTTGCGTAGTGTTTTTCCTTTGAAGGAATTGGTCACCCTTAGTGCTGAAATCTGAGAGCAGCTGGAACAGAATCCGCCAGAGGGCTCGGGCTCGGTTCGGCTCTTGGGTGCAATAGACAGGAAGAGAGAGAGACAGAGAGGGCTTTGGTAGAGTCAGTAGTCAAAGCCTTTTGTCTTCATCTTTCACCTTGCATTAATTGCATCAACACCTCTTGGCCTACTACCACTAGAAATCAAAATGCCTACAAATGCTTGAAGTGATGGGCCATGGATAATGTCCCAAGTTTGCCCCTTTTTGGAAATTATTCTGTTGACCATGTTGCAATCCACCTCTGGCTATCTGTTGAGCCTTTAATTAAGCTCCTCTGGCCGCTGGTGCTGTTCATCCAGATGCTTCTTTACCTTAGGATTAAGATCTTTCCCAGATGGCTCAGAAGATGAGTAATGAGAGGAGTGGCAGCTTGAGCGGGGGGTAGGAGACTGCAATCTCCTGAAAGCTTCACGATGGTCTTTTGCTGCTCAATGCGATGTAGATGCCCCCCAGCATGATTGGTGAGGACCTTCGGCACGTGCGTCACCACCATGGCTATTTTAGAGGGAACAAAGACTTACAGATCAGGAAGACGGAGCTATCTTTCCTTTAGCACAGCCGCCTCCCTTTCTGATGCGCCAATCTGTTGATGCCCGATCACTTTGAGCTGGCATCCTTGAGCATCGACCGTTCCTCCATAAAAATATCGGGGTCCTTCCTTTGTCTTCAAAGCCTGCAAGAAGTCCCACGACCGGGTATTCCGACGGGGACCCTTCGATGCTCAAGTTAGTGACCAGGGCAATAGCCGTGAGCTCGAAAGAGCCCGAAAGAAAAGAAGAGAAAGGCTTTTAGAAGAGCTTAGCACATTGAGTTCCTGGACTTACCTGCCTCTTCTTACCTGATTTATTTACCTTCTTGCTCTGTGTAGCTTGCCTGAGAAGTTTAGAGCCTTGTCCTTTAGTGAGAGTGGGTCACGTGGGGCCTCATGATGGGTCGTAACTTTTGCGGCTTATCTGATTCGAGTGGTTGGGGCGTCATGATGACTGAGAACTTTGGTGAGTGGAATGTCATGATTAGTATATGTGAGACCTGATGTGCTGCCACTTGTCAGGGCCTTTATGAGGCTGCTTCTTCTTAGTGGCATGTCAGAGCCACAAGCGCTGTCCCTGTTAAAATGAGTGGCTATCTAATTTTGTCCTGTCAGAGATAGATGGTCACTTGATTACTGTGCCTTCTGGCCTCGAGATTCTATCCATTTATGACAGAATGCCTTCCATCGATCTCGCCTCTATCTTTGCAGAGGGTGAATCCTGAGTCAGCTTGAATGAAATCATAAGTAGTCCTAGGACATAGCTTCACACCAATTAACTCAGGTATGTTTCGATTAACCCACCCTCGTAGATGATTCCAAGGGTATTCGGACTTTGGGCTGGTTGACACCATATTCATGACCCACACCAAGTTATTAACTATATAAGCATTAATCTTCGTGCCCTGTCCTTGCCATGGAATTACCATTACAACCCTCATCAATTAGATCAATTAGTTTTCATGACCGCTCTCTCTTTCTTCCGTTGAAACCTCCATTACGTGCATGCATGGGGCCGTCTAGGCCGTTATGAGGTTACTGTGATTGTTACGGAGTTGAGGGAGACCGGAGAGTGCTGCGGCCATTGACGAACCTTAAGGCTGCTGTGGCCGTTACGGGTGAGGCGGAGGAGCCCAGGGGCTGCCGCCTAGGATTGCCAGAGGCCGCCTAGGAGGGAAGGAGGGCCATTGCGGAAAGGCTGAAGGCCACCTAGGATTTGCCAGGGGCCGCCTAGGATGGAAGGAGGGTCGTTACGGAAAGGCCGGAGGCCGCCTAGGATTTGCCAGGGGCTGCCTAGGATGGAAGGAGGGCCGTTACGGAAAGGCCAGAGGCCACCTAGGATTTGCCAGGGGCCACCTAGGATGGAAGGAGGGCCGTTACGGAAAGGCCGAAGGCCGCCTAGGATTTGCCAGGAGTCGCCTAGGATGGAAGGAGGGCCGTTACGGAAAGACCGGAGGCCACCTAGGATTTGCCAGGGGCCGCCTAGGATGGAAGGAGGGTCGTTACGGAAAGGCCGGAGGCCTGTAGCGGGGAAGAGCTGAGCCTGGCCAAAACGAAGATAGGGGAGATCTAGAGAGTCCCTCGAGAGCCAGACGAAACCAGGGGCATCTAGCTCTGTTCTTGGACCTGGCACGACGTTGGAGAATCCTAGAACGGACCTGGCCCGATACTGAGCTGAGTCCATCGAGGGAGGAGAGCATAGGACGCATCCGTTGTTGGGACCGTCTAGCCTACATGGGCGGACTCCAAGACACTCCCTCTCTTACACCCGGGCTTTAGTAAGCCTACCTCAAATCACAGCCGGGACATAAGTATCAAGGTAAGGGTACTGTGTATCTTTGTATGTTTTATGGGATCAAAGGGGAACCAACAACATACATCCCACTCATGCGATAGGGAGCCCACTTAGGATGAGGTCGCAATCTGTTGAGCCACCTAGAAAGGTCAGCTAAGACTAGACCATCTAGAAAAATCGACTTGAGAATTATTATCTATGGGGTTAACTGGCCCATCAATATATATATATATATATAAAGTTAAGGCTGAAATTTTTTGAGCTGTGTTTGTGTTTGATACGGTGAATAAAATAGGATCCAATCCAATATCTATGAACCTTATTATTTCAGTGGCATCGCGTATCTAAATAAAACCTCTTCTCGGTCCCACAGGATATTGAATACCACGTGTTGTGGCCGACTCGCGTATGATGAACGTCGGGCAGGTTGAGATCACTGGATGCGTAGAAAGGTCGTCGTCTTCCCTCAAGATCCTTGGTCTATTGGAAAAGGCCGCCGTCTTCCTCCAAGAGCCTGCAAAAAGTCCCGGACCGGTGGTTCCGGCGGGACCCTCCGACGCCCAAGTTAGTGAGTCGTCGAACAGGGATGTGATCTTAGTAGGACTGTTGTCAATAAAGTCTTATTTTTTGAGAGAAAGGAAAAAGAGAGCGAGCCCCCTTGCATGGAGCTCGGATCCTCCTTTTATACCTGTTGGGGATCCGTATACCTTGGTCTGTTGGAACCGTCGGATCTGTTCCGTTGTGATATTTCATCGAACGATAAGTTGTTGCTGGATAAGGGCCGCTTATAGCGGTAACTGTTGATTAGGCTGACACGCCCGAGCTATCCGGCCGTAGTCCTGAGATCGCGGGGTCAGTTGCTCAAGACTAATCCTTGTATGAAGGTCAATCCTGGGGGCCGACGCTGGAGGCCGACGCCGGGGGCCGACGCTGGCTGTCTGGCTCAAGAGGCGACACTGGCTGTCTGGCTCAAGAGGCCATCGCTGGAGGTCGACGCCGGGGGCCGACGCTGGTGGCCGACGCTGGCTGTCTGGCTCTGGAGGCCGACGCTGGCTGTCTGGCTCAAGAGGCCGATGCTGGCTGTCTGGCTCAAGAGGCCGACGCTGGCTGTCTGGCTCAAGAGGCCGACGCTGGCTGTCTAGCTCTGAGGCCGACGCTGGAGGCCGGTTCCGAAGACCGATGCTGGAGGCTTTGGGTTTCGTTGTCACATCATTTCTTTCGGAAATCGTGCAGAAGATAATACTACTCCAGAGGAAACGGCCAGCCGTATCAGTTGCCCCCCCTCCCCTGAGATGGGTAAGCGTTTATTTATCCGCGAAAGGGGTGCGAATATCCTCTAGGCGGCCGTTTTCGCGTCATTATTTCTCCTTTGTTGGGATTAGGGAGGATTTACCTTGGGCAGCACTACGAAAAGGCGGACGGAATCATTGTGATAAGGTTAACTCCCCCTTTTTGCCGGTCTTTTCGAGCTTATCGTATTGGCAGGTTTTCGAAACGTCTCCCAACTGAAGATGGACGCGTGGTTGGATCGGACGGTGAGGGGGATGTTTCGAAATGGCGCCATGATGGCAGATTGCCCATATCTTCCTATCTTCCCCATTTCTTCCACCATTGCCCCCTTTTTGAGTCCGCCAGCGCTTCTGTCTTTCGTTCAATCTCTCCGTGCCCTGTCTTTGGCTCGCGTTTTTCTTCCCAGGTTAGTTCCCATGGCTTCTTCTCCTTCTTGCTCCATTTCCGGTTCTTGGGGGGGTTCTTCCCAGTCTTCTGAATCTCAGTCCATCCAATGGTCTACCTCATCTTCTGACCATTCACCAGAGCCACGACCAGTCGATCGTCCCTCAACCGGGATTCGTCCGACCGGCGGACAAACTTCCATTAGAACCCGGCCGGCGGTTGCCGGCCCTTCTAGGGTTACCAAGGAGTCCCTCGAAGGGGCTGCGTCGACCCTGTCTGCCCAGGACATCGCGAACTTAAGGGTTAGGTAGGCTTCCCTCCGGACCTTCACCTGTTCGTTCCCACCCCTAACGACAGGGCAACCTCTTCCCGTTCCGGGAGGGTTGCCTTGTACGGGGCCTTTTTTAAGGCCGGGCTTCGGTTACCGATTCACCCATTCATCCTTAATCTTCTAGATAGGTACTCCCTGACCCCGTCCCAACTAGTTCCCAACTCTTTCCGAACTATTGTTGGTTTTTTGGTACTATGCCATCTGCGGGGCATAGAGGCTAGCATTTCCTTGTTCCGCAGCTTCTATACCTTGCGCAAACAGTCGGGGTGGTGGTCTTTCACTCCTAGATCCAATAGGATTCTTAGGTTGTGCCTTCCTTCCTCCGTTAAGGGATGGAAGGACAAGTTTTTCTTCGCGGACGTCAGCGGGGTTCGTGGAAGCTGGGGGGTACCCAATATCGATGCCAATAGGGACGCCTCCATCCTTCCACGAGACCGGATGGCGTTTGGGCAGCTCCTGACTGCCGATATTCCTAAGTGTAACAAGCTGATAGCCGAGGAGAACCTTCAACGTGCCGGCTTAATTCCCTCGAGGGGTGAGCATTAGTCCACTCGCCTCTCTTCTCTGTTCTTCTCCCTCTCTTCTTTTTTTTTTTTTTAACTATCCCTTGCTTACGTAGGGATGGCGCCGACTTTGCACAAGATTAAGCAGGTGGCCGCCAAGAAGAGGAAGGCCGCGGGGACTGTGTCCCCTACCGAAGGGAGGGCTGCCACCAAGGTTCCCAGGAGGGCCGACTCCAGGAGGGTTAGTGGCAGAGAGACCGACGCTGGGGTGGCCGACGCCGGAGGAACTATAGTCGTGAAGCCCATACGTGCCAAAGTCTCGAAGAAGGGCGGCCCTAAAAGGCCTGCCACTAAAGGGGTCGATGCCCAGGAGGCCAAAGCAGTGGGGCCCGTGCACATAGGCGAGGCGGCCCAACCCCAAGCCGAAGAACCCGTCATGGAAGACGCGGCGAAGGCCAGGGCCGGGAAGGAGGTGGAGCAAGGCCCGCCGGAGGAAGAATCTCCAGCTCCGGCTCCTCCAATTATTTTACTTGATTTATCTCCCGATGGGACGACGCCGTCTCCCACGCCTAAAGAAACGGGTAAGGCTTCGGCGGCAATAGCGGCAACTCCAGTTGCAGCCTTGCCCCCTACGGGGGCGGCAGCTGAGGCGCCCCTGCTCGCTAAGGGGTCGGATGCGGCAGGCTCCGAGGCGGGATCAGCCTCGGCAGGTCCGACACCCAGGGAAGGGAGGAGTATCGACCCCTCCTTCCAATTAATGCTGGCGAACCATAGCCGCTGGGCTACACGAGTCATAGAGGAAGCTTCAGTGGCGGAGATGCAAGAGTACCTCCGAGGTCAGGGGTGTGTTACCTTTTTCCGTGAAGCCTCGGTGGCTCACCTCTGGGTGAGTTTTTGTACTATTATTGTCCTTTTTCTTTTTCCCTTTTGCTTTCTTTATATCTGGATGCTTTTTTTTTTTTTTTTTTTTCAGGCCCTGAACTCCCTGATCGCCCTTAAAGATCTCTGGACTCTGAGTGATACCGCCATTGAACAGGCGCGGGGGGAGATGGTCTCCCTTCAAGTCAGAGCAGAAAAAGCGGTGATGGCTTTAGAGGACACCCGGGCCACCCTGACGGGTGAGGTAGAGGTTAATCGGCTTAGAGCCGAGAAAGCTGAATACGCGCTGGAAGTTGCCCAGCGTCGCGCTGCCATGAGCTGGACAACGCTCAGGTGGCAGAAGAAAAGCAAAAAGCGGCCGAGGAGAAGCTGGTGGCGACCGAAGAGAAACTGATAGCAGCAGAGCAGGAGGTAGGTGTTCTAAAGACTCAATTGAGTTCTGCCTCCGCCGAGACCGATGCGGCTAAGGAAGCCACCAGCCAACACATGATTAAAATTGCGGATCTGGAGGCGGTATTGGTGGAGGCCCAGAGAAGAGCCATCGAGGCGGAAAAGAAGGGGGTCAATGTCATAGAGGATTATAAGAAATCCGCAGCCTTCGATGACGAGGTAGCCGAGTCAGCGGCGCTGGCTTATGACGCCGGCTTCCAGGATTGTAAAAAGAAAGTCCAGGAGCTTTACGACCTGGAAGATATCGAGGAGCTGCAGCCTGACGACGTCCCCGAGGATGATGCCCCGCCTTTGGATGCCCATTAGCAGCTTTTGTTTTTCTTCTTGTCGGACATTTTGTAAACTTCATCATCAATGAATATTTTTAATCTCCTTTGATCCTTCAATCATGATCTACTTCATTTGTTCGAACTGCTGTGAACTGCCAGTCGATAGGATCATGTATAGTAGGTTACGCTAGATAGGACCGTGACGCTGTCCTAACACTGACATGACCGATATTCGGTGGTAGCGTGGATTTTAGTTGCTATCGTAAACACGAGATGCTGGTCCTCGGTGCCGACACATAGTTGGTTTTTACAGCCGACGCTGAGCGTCGGTCTTTCGTGCCAGCGCATAGCTGGTTCTTGACTGCCGGAATGGATCCGATCGTTTGCTGCCGACGTTGGGCACCGGTCTTAGATGCCAACACAGAGTAGGTCTTTGACTGCCAGAGCGGATCCGGTCTTTTGCTGCCGACGCTGGGCGCCGGTCTTAGATGCCAACGCGGAGTTGGTCTTTGACCGCTGGAGCGGATCCGGTCTTTTGCTACCGACGCTGGGCGCCGGTCTTAGGTGCCAACACGGAGTTGGTCTTTGACTGCCGGAGCGGATCCGGTCTTTGCTGCCGACGCTGGGCGCCGGTCTTAGATGCCAACGCGGAGTTGGTCTTTGACCGCCGGAGCGGATCCAGTCTTTTGCTGCCGACGCTGGGCGCCGGTCTTAGGTGCCAACATGGAGTTGGTCTTTGACTGCCGGAGCGGATCCGGTCTTTTGCTGCCGACGCTGGGCGCCGGTCTTAGATGCCAACGCGGAGTTGGTCTTTGACTGCCGGAGCGGATCTGGTCTTTTGCTGCCGACGCTGGGCGCCGGTCTTAGATGCCAACGCGGAGTTGGTCTTTGACTGTCGGAGCGGATCTGGTCTTTTGCTGCCGACACTGGGCGCCGGTCTTAGATGCCAACGCGGAGTTGGTCTTTGACTGCCGGAGCGGATCTGGTCTTTTGCTGCCGACACTGGGCGCCGGTCTTAGATGCCAACGCGGAGTTGGTCTTTGACTGCCGGAGCGGATCCGGTCTTTTGCTGCCGACGCTGGGCGCCGGTCTTAGATGCCAATGCGGAGTTGGTCTTTGACCACCGGAGCGGATCCGATCTTTTGCTGCCGACGCTGGGCGCCGGTCTTAGATGCCAACGCGGAGTTGGTCTTTGACTGCCGGAGTGGATCCGGTCTTTTGCTGCCGACGCTGGGCGCCGGTCTTAGATGCCAACGTGGAGTTGGTCTTTGACTGCCGGAGCGGATCCGGTCTTTTGCTGCCGACGCTGGGCGCCGGTCTTAGGTGCCAACGCGGAGTTGGTCTTTGACTGCCGGAGCGGATCCGGTCTTTTGCTGCCGACGCTGGGCGCCGGTCTTAGATGCCAACGCGGAGTTGGTCTTTGACTGCCGGAGCGGATCCGATCTTTTGCTAAACACACTCATTCGAAAATAAGAACATGTCTATTATTCAGGCATCAAACAGATTCAAGTTAATAATGATAGAATTCTATTGATAGTACCATCGTAAATTGTTGGCATTCCAAGTTTGAGGGAGCAGCTTTCCGTCTAGCTCTTCGACTTTATATGCCCCATGGTGGAGTACCTCTTTGACACGGTATGGCCCTTCCCATTTTGGGGCCAGCTTGCCCCCTTCTGTTGGCTTTGATACTTCAGCTCTTCGTAGGACCAGGTCTCCTGATCGGAATGTCTTGGGCCGCACCCAAGAGTTGTAGTGTCGGGCCACTCGCTGACGGAATGCTGCCATACGAAGATGCGCTTGATCTCGCAATTCTTCCACCAAATCCAGATCAGCCCTCAGTTGATTGGAGTTGCTTTCTTCGTGGTATGATTCCTTCCGGGGACTAGGAGCCCCTATTTCTACGGGGATGACCGCCTCGGTCCCAAAGACCAAGCTAAAAGGGGTTTCCCCTGTGGGTGCTCGCGGTGTCGTATGGTAGGCCCACAACACACTGGAAAGTTCTTCCACCCAGCGCCCTTTACAGTTATCTAGCCGAGTCCGGAGCCCTTGGAGGATGATGCGATTGGTCATCTCAGCTACGCCGTTGGTTTGGGGATGCCCTACGGAGGTGAATCGGTGACGGATGCCTAGGCCCTTGCAGAATTCTCGGAAGGCCGTGTTATCAAACTGTCGGCCGTTGTCTGTAACCAGGGTGTGTGGTAACCCAAACCGACACACCACAGATTTCCAGAAGAAAGCCCTCACTTTGGCTTCCATGATTTTAGCAAGAGCTTCCGCCTCGATCCACTTAGTGAAATGATCGACGGCCACAACTAGGAACTTACGTTGTCCGGAGGCAGGAGGGAAAGGTCCCAGGATGTCCATGCCCCATTATGCAAAGGGCCACGGTGCAGCCAGGGGGGTCAGCTAGGACGCCGGTTGATGTTGGATGTTGGCATGACGCTGGCAGCTATCACATCTGTTGAGAAATTATTGAAACATAATTGCCCCAACTTTATTGATTTTGATGATTTCCAAAAGCCATGAGTACCTTAAAGAATACAATGTGTTTATTTATCAAAAACCTTGAGCTTATTCAAATTGAAAGGAATGAACTATCAATGGTTATATCAAATGAGTTTTGAATCTATTAGAAAAAGGAGTTTCAAGTCTATGCTTAAAAGATTTCAAAAAGGAATTTTTATACATTATAATTCAATCGATGAATTCTTGAAACATGTCTTGAATCCATGTTAATGTCATATTTAATGTATTCAAGTCAAATTTATATTTTAAATTTAATTGGGACAAGTTTTAAAGTCAATCAGAACATTTTTCTGATTTTTGTATCGGTCCCGAGCCGACTCAAGGGTTTCCGAGTCGACTCCCCAAATTGCCTGAGTTTCTCGAGTCGACCCTTGGTTTTCAAGAGTCGACCCCTGAATTCTTGCGAGCCGACTCCTGTCTGTGCGAGCCGACTCCGCTCAACAACAGAACCCATGTTTTTTGAGCACTTCTCGAGTCGACTCCCCATTTTCCTCGAGTCGACTCCCGACTTTCAGGAGCCGACACTTTGTTTTCGCGAGTCGACCCTCAATGGTTAAAATGTTTCTATTTTTGGTAATCGACCTCGAGCCGACTCCCTCAGAGCTCGAGTCGACTCCGCGAAATCTGGGCGCGATTTTTAACGATGACACATCAGCCCCAACGGTAAGATTTTTGAATAACGGCTATTTTTCCTGTCTCTAACGGATATATTTTTGCAGATTCTATAAATAGAGGAGTTCTTTTCAAATCAAAAGAACCGAGAGAAAATCAAAAAGAGAGAAAAGAATATCATTTGAAAAGGGGAAAAACAGAGCATATTGGAAAAATCATTTAGCTCAAAGAAGAGTGATTCAAAAGGAGTGAAATCCAAGTGAAAGTTTCGTCTACTCCTTCTCATCAATCCACAAAAGCCAGAAGAAAATCCAAGTGCATTTCAAAGGTCAAATCGCGGATTTTCAAAAGAGGAAAAAGCTTCATCTCAACTCCAAAGTCTTCAACGGTCAAGAATCTAGCTGAGGCGTGATTCAACACTTCTAGAGGAGTTGAAGAGAAGAAGGAAGAAAGCCCAAGCATCTACCATCTGCAATACAATCAGGCTTTTCTAACCTTTTATATTTTGTACTTCATTTGTATATTGCTCAAGGGGAGCACTTATTGTTCAAACACTTCTATTCTTTTTGTTTGCTGATTCAATCAGTGGATTGAATCAGTGGAGGTTGGTATACCTCGTTGCAAGCCGGAGTGCTTGTGTTGGGTTAGTTGTGAGCCCTAGAAAAACAACGTGTAGGGTTTTGTGCTGGTAAGCCCGAGTTAAAACCAGCTGGGTTCGTTGTGCACCCGGTAAAACAACAAGTTTGAGTTGTGAGCTTGGAAAACAACTCGGCTGTAATCTAGAGAGATTATAGTGTGGACCCAAGTGAATCTTGGGAGTGGACGTAGGTGCTGGTTGCGCCGAACCACTATAAAATTATCTTGTGTTTGCCGTGCCTATTTTCTCTATCTCTATCTCTCTTTATTTGCTTGTGCATTGCTTATTAGTTAATCACTTGCACATCTTGCTAACTAATCAATTAAAGTTAAAAAGTCTTAAATTTTTAAGAACCCAATTCACCCCCCCCCCTCTTGGGTTGCCATCTGGGCCAACAATTGGTATCAGAGCGAGTGCTCATTTAGAATTTGATCTCACGATCAAGGGCTAAAGATCCATATGGCAACACATATTGGTTCAAGTTTTGCTGAAGGTCATTCTACGAATAGACCTCCACTTTTTAATGGCTCAAACTATTCTTATTGGAAAGCTAGAATGAGGATATTCATTCAAGCTTCTGATTATGAGCTTTGGGGTGTTAATTAATGGACCTAGTACACCCACACACCTTATTGATGGCACTATTGTTCCTAAACCCGAAAGGGATTGGAATGATAATGATAGGAGAATGGCACAACTAAATGCTAAGGCCATTAATATTTTGTACTGTTCCTTGGATTCAAATGAATTCAACCGAATCTCAACTTGTAATTCCGCAAAAGAAATTTGGGATAGGTTGGAAATTACTCATGAAGGAACAAACCAAGTAAAGGAATCAAAAATAAATATTTAGTTCATAAATATGAATTATTCACTATGGAACAAACTGAAACCATCACATGCATGTTCACTAGATTTACTGATATTGTGAATGGTCTGAAAAGTCTTGGTAGAATTTATTCTAATGCTGATCTTGTGCGTAAAATTCTTAGGTCTCTACCAAGATCGTGGGAAGCAAAAGTCACTGCCATCCAAGAAGCAAAGGACCTCAATGCACTACCTTTAGAGGAGCTTCTAGGATCCTTAATGACCCACGAGTTAACAATGAAGCAGCACGTTGAGGAGGAAACAAAAAGAAGGAAAACTTTTGCCCTCAAGACTGCAGAAATGGAAGAGAGCAGCAGTGAAAGTAATGATGAAGATGATGAGGAAACTGCTCTCTTGGTCAAGAAGTTCAGAAGATTTATGAGAAAAAGGTCATTCCATAAAAAGAAATTTGGAGCAAGATTTGAAGGAGAAAAAGGATAAGAAAAAGGACAAGGAGAAAGAAAAAGAAAAAGAGCCCTTAGTATGCTATGAATGTAAAAAACCAGGGCATTTCAAGTATGACTGTCCTTTGCTGAAAAAGGCCTACAAGAAAAAGAAGAAAGCATATATGGCAACATGGTCTGAAGAATCTTCCTCGTCGGAAGAAGATGAGCAAAAGGAAGTTGCCAATATTTGCTTCATGGCCAACGACGACGACAACGACAATGAGGAATGTCTTGTAGCCAAAGATCAAAGAAAAAGTGGTACCTTGATAGTGGCTGCTCAAGACATATGACGGGTGACAAAGATGAATTCATCACCCTAGGGAAAAGAAAGGTGGAGTTGTGACGTTTGGCGACAACGGTAAAGGTCAAATTATGGGCCTTGGTAAAGTTCGCATAACTCCATCTATAGTTATTGATAATGTACTTTATGTTAATGGTTTGAAGCATAATCTAATTAGCATAAGCCAATTATGTGATAAAAACTTTAATGTTTTCATTTAAATCTTCTATATGCACTGTAACTAATTCTATTGATGATAGCATTGTATTTACTGGTTATAGACATGGCAATGTTTACTTAGTTGACTTAGAAAAACTATCTTTGAGT